>JAQFXW010005950.1:0-10102 GCA_034693945.1 Dendrobaena attemsi | reverse complement strand
TATGTATGTAGTATGCATGTACGTATGTATATATGTATATATGTATGTATGTATGTATGTATGTATGTATGTTATATATATGTTATGTATGTATGTTTGTTATACATGTATATATTTATGCATATATGTATGTGTGCAATGTATCTATCTATCTATGCATGTACAATTGCTATTGAAACTTGGTCGTTAATAGAATGGTATTCCGAGAACCGTGAAACCAGAAAAGGATAGTGCTCAGCATGAAATGGTGGGAAGGAAGGCTAATGCATAACCTGTCGTCGTATGCGGGCTATAAACGACGCAACAGACGGAAATCTCCGTTTATAGTCTCCGTTTATAGTTTAATCGAGAGGCTAGGGAGACTAAAAGCCACACGAAGCCATTCAGCTCAAGTGCCTGCAGTTGCTCTCAGAGACAAAACGAAGGAAGGTAAAAGAGAAAGGGAGAAACGATACCAAATGCACAGAGTCAGATATCCAGACTGCTGCAGTGGTACTCAAAAATGACAAATCTCAGCGTCAGGCATCAGAAACGATAAACAGTTCCGTAAGAATGTCCGGCATTGATTACACTTTCTCTTAAAGCAATCAAAGTGGTCTCTTATCTGCGGCTGGTGATGTGCGGATAATGACTGGAGGCGGAGTCATTAATTTCCGTCGAATGGGTCATCATCATCAGTACACAAATCTTTACCACATGCAAGCTGCACCACGGAATGCACGCAGTATCAGGCAGTGTGTCACTCCAGTCTCCAGCATAGTGTCACTCATACAGTGCCATTAACACAGGGCCATTCATACAGTACCACTAACAGTGTCACACACTCGTGTGCACTTACACAGTATAACGCACACAGTGATGAGACATTGAATTACATCAGTGGATTCAATAAATGTATAGTGTCATTCCAGTCACCAGCAATGTCGATCACATAGTGTCACTCATACAGTGTCGTTAACACATGGCCAATCATACAGTACCACTAACAGTGTCATGCACAGTGTCAATAACCTAAGCATTGCAGTTAAATAATTCAATGCATGTAATTATATTTCTAGATTTCATTAGATTTCTGTTGTAATTCTAAGTAGGAGCTTCAGAGCTTTGTGTTGATTAGGACTTCACATTAGAGTCTCTGTTTGGTTCCTTACGCAATGAGGGGCCATTGCATTACATCAACCTCAGTGGATTCAATAAATGCACTTGATCGTCCTGAGGGTCAATGTCATGAAGCTTGTCAAATGTAAATATCTTCAACTGCGTCTTTTCACCTCTTTCACCTCGATGACAAATTTAACTTCCACTTTTCTAGGCGGTTAGTTTGTCTTCTCTGCATGAACGCCAGTGAACACCCTCTAGTGGAGCACTGAGCATATAGCTGCATTGCAATGTAATGTCGTCATAGGCAGAGGCGTAGATCTTCGTAAAACATTGGGGGAACTGACTTTTGTGGGCTGAACAGGGGAAGCGGTTTGGGTAGGGGGATGTGCCTACTCCCCAATCGATTAGGGGTCTGTGGAGTGTCGTAACCTCCCCAGCGAGGTCTGGGGCGGAGCCGCAGAAGCCAACGAATTTTTGACTATTTGATTCCCAATGGAGCACATTTTGGGCTCTTGTTTACTTCTAATTTGTCAGTGTTGATTTTGATCTTCCTGCTATATTCGAGATTGAAACCGTCCCCAGGTATTTTCCGTTTGTGCTGCACATCGTCTAAAGTGATATCGACCTAGCGGGATCTGGGGCGGAGCCCCAGAAGCCAAGGAAATTTTTACAATTTGATTCTAAATGAAGCACGTTCTTGGCTCTTATTTACTTCTAATTTGTCAGTGCTTATTTCGATGATCCCACTACATCTGAGGTTGAGCCCCAGAAGCCAACGAAATTTTGATAATTCGATGCCAAATGGCATACATTCTGGCTCTTATTTACCTCCAATTTGTCAAAGATGATTTTTTTCCGTCCGACTATAACTTGGGTCAAAGACGTACGACACAAAGGTCTTCCACATGTGATGCACATCCTCTTAAGAGATGCAGACGTAGCGGGGTATGAGGCGGACCCTCAGAAGCTAAAGGAATTTGATAATTTGAAGCCGAATGAAGTACCTTATTTTTTGTCTTTTTTAAAACTATTTTCGAACTGCACAAAAGCGCGTTTACAACTAATTTTTTTTAGAATTGTCCATTTGTGTACACTGCGCGCTAAAAATAATCAATGGTAGACGCTGTTTACCGGAGCATACACATTACTCAACAGGCTAAACTCTAAAGAACTGAGTGTATTAAAAAATATCTGTTGAGGTGACTTAACGTGTACGCCCTTATGCCTTTGTCTACCTGCAACAGCCCTGAGCCACCTTATGCACAATGGCCGTTATTGAGAGCATAATTATCTACATATGTATTTTATGTTTGGTGCATGGACCAGCTGCACCACTATAGATCCACGCCATATCCTGAGATATTAAAAGTGAAGGACATCTTAGAACTGGTAAAAGTCTATTCACGTAAGCGCGACATGTTTTTAGTTTCTGTGCACGAAAAGTAGCCTACACACTGTCCAATTTACGTTTGTAAGAAGCTTGGAAGCTTGAATATTGGGGGACAGACAACATTGCGGTCCCCCCACTCAATACTTGGGGGACAGTCCTCCTCTGTCCCCCCCCATGATTTACAGCACTAGTCATAGGGAGAGTTCTAAGAATAGGAAGAGAATGAGACAAGTAGGTAGGGAGGGCTGGGAGATGGTCCGTTAGCGGGATTGACAGAGGGAGAAAGTGGAGGGGAGGAGTGGAAGGAGAAGGATGTACGTCCCGATCTACGTGCTTCGAATGCATTGCTGATAATAATATTATGATGATTGAGGCTTTTCTTGGGTCTCCGACGGTAGAGGGCTGCAGACAGCACGGCGATCCCTCAACCTCGCGTTATTTGTTTTGGCTGGGCTCAGATTGACTTATTTGCGTCGATGATTGACAGGCGCCTATAGATGCCATGGCAGACGATCGAAGAGGTCCCCGATCGATCCAACAAGCGATCGGACCCAGATAAAAGAATGTCCATTGAATGATCAGAACGAGCTTTGCTGGAAGGACATGATGAAAGCAGAGGGAAAAGAGGAGCGCGAGGGTGAAGGAATGAGATAAAACTTGTACGAATGGAGTCGGGAGTATACCTAGCTCAGACCCTGACAGTTGTACTGACATACGATGAGACACCATTTCAAACCTTGACATCTCTTAAGTTCCGTTGGCTTTAGATCACATCTGAACAGTTTGGGTTTCCTGTTTCCTCTGCAGACTGTGGATAATAATGGCCACGTTAAACCTTACGACCTTACGGTTACAATGCTCAGAACGTAGCCTACCACTGTATCACCTTTCTGTCAATTTTTCTGTCTCTAACGCTTTTAAATGTATATCGCTTATCAAATTAAATAGTCATCGTTTTCAGGCGTCCTCCTTTCTCCTCGGTCTGTGCTTCGTCCTTTCTTATCTACGTTGTCTATGGAAGAACAACGACGCAGATTGAAAAGCAGATCAGGAATCTTTATTCTTCAGTTTTTCTGCTTCTTCATTCGAATTCTCCTCCGTCCCACTCCTTCTTTCTTTCCATTTTTACATTTCAAGTTTAATGTATTTGTGTATTTCTATATTGCCTCTTACAGTTCACTACTATTCATTGGCGGTCCCGATTACAGCCCGAAGGTGTGTCGGAGTTTTACACGCCGAAGCGCTTCAGCAATTATGAGTGAAGGACTTGCTAAAGTCCTTACGCGGTGGGTGGGAACCCGCAACCCTTCGGTTGCAAGGCGGCGACCTTCACCACTATACTATCCCATCTTTCTTCTAATAGCCACAATAATTGAAGGAAAAACTTTCGGTGTTTTGAAATGATCCTAACTGCAATTGCCTGACGCACCATTTGTTGTTTATAGCCTACAAACACAGTTGCAGTTTATCATGTGGAACTGTGTTGATATTCGAGAGAGCTGCATTTGGTGTCCAATTAGCAACCCAAGAAGCAACCTTGCAACACTGACCGCGTTATCTGCCGGTCAGAAGAGTGCGCCTTTGAACTGCCCTTTGAACTGGGTCAGGTCAGCAGTTGGTTGGCTGGGCAGCGCCATCAAGCGATCGCCTGTTTCAAATGATCGCAGTCGTTACGGGCGCAGATGTCGTCCGTAATGAGTGGATTCGACATCGCCTCACTTCGCAGCCCGTCTCCCTAATTCCAGATCAAAGCTCGGAAGAGAGGAGAGACGGAAAGACGAGGGAGATTGTTCCGCTTAAGGAATGTTTCCAGTTTCTGCGATTGCCTTTTCCGGCCAGTGACCACCCGAGGCGTTTCTGCAAGTAATAAGGAATGTATCTGGCGCCCGCTTAGATCCTGGCGAGAGGTGGAGAAAGCAATTCAAGCAATCGGTGAAACGGGAAGAAGTTAATGTGAAGGATAGGAAACTGCAAGACAGAGAAACGATTGTAAGAAACGATGAGAGAATTGAAAATCATGTTTCATTCTCTCTCTGAACAACGTGACACTGAAACCCAACGATGAATAAAAATAGACTTGGAGCTGTTTTTCAATACTTACCCCCTTGTATGAGATACTTTTCTTCCAGTGATCAGTATATTATATGCATAACATATCTCTGGTAAATCAGGCCTCGTCCCAGGTTTTCTAGTTATTTTGACAATTAATTTATTGTCATGTCTCCTTGTTTACTCCATTTATTATTAAACACGAATGGCTGATTCTGCGCAAATGAATAGTCAATAGAACAAGAAAGAAATTACTGCACAGAGTCGAGATGTATCATGTAATAGTCGCTCGGAACTTTTATTCAGAAGTTAAGATTTCAGAACTACTAAGTCTACTAAGAACTACTATTGTACAGGTCCATACAATTATTGCAAAGTCATGAATTCTGAAAAGGCTAATTATAGGTTCATACAGCTATTACAAAGTCATAAATTCTGAAAAGGCTAATTATATACAGGGTGTTTCATAAAAAAGTAACTCCAACGTTTTGTGTGAATATTTTGGTCAAAGAATTAGTTTTAAAATAAAATTTGACAGACTGAACGGCAATCCATATTTACGTATAACTGCCAAATTTCACCAAAATGTTCCAAACAGACCAAGAGTTATTCAACTTTTAGTGACGTCACCCTTTGTTTTCTTTACGGTTCAAAAACGTTTAACAGGTTTTTGCTAATACTTCCACTAAATGATATGTTCGCCAAATGTAAACATCTTAGAATAAATTGTACAGGCTTAAAAGTCATTCATATGTACGTATAATGACCAAAAACTATCAAAATATTTCAAACGCACCAAAAGTTACAACATTTTATTTTTTAACGTTTGTTGTGCTACACTTTTTTATTCATCTTAATACTGGAGGTGTTCTCGCTAAAAGGGCTGTAACATTTATTGAGTTTGAAATATTTTGATGAAATTTGGTGGTTATATGTAAATATGAATTGCCTTTGGGCCTGTAGAATTTCATTAAAAGATTTTTTAATTTTGGCCGAAATATTAGCAAAAACCTATTAAATGTTTTTGAATCATCAAAAAACAGTGGGTGACGTCACTAAAAGTGTAATAACTTTTGTTTTGTGTGAAATATTTTGATTAAATTTGGGAGCTATACGTAGATATGAATTGCCTTTCATCCTGTACAATTTTGTTTAAGAATTCCTACTTTTGACCAACATTTAATCAAAAATTAAAGGAGTTACTTTTTTATGAAACACCCTGTAGATGGCAGCTTCAACAGTTTTTCTGTATGTGTCCAATGTCTCGGTTCTCTTGTTCTTGCTGCGGTATTATAGTGCAGAAAGTGTTGTGCTGGTTTATCCAGTTCCATTGTATAGGCCTACTGAGGTTACCGCGATTTTACTGTATGTATCGAATAGTGTTGGTTTTTAAACTTTTGGTGTGTGTGTGTGTGCGCGCGCGCTTGTATGTGCACGATCGGTGTTGGGGAGGGGAAAGGGGCGTCGTGCTGATGGTGGGGCTTATCTAATAAAGCGCAATCAGTAGGCCTACACTGTAATCTGTCGAATTTAGTCAATAAACCATCCACTGGACAGAAGGCGCCATTATTGTTATTATTATGCGATAGAATGAATCCGACTGGAAGAGTGGAGGACTAGAGACGGAAGTGGAGCTAAACAACCGGAAGAGACAACTCATCTTCGATTCTACGATTTTCGACAGTCCCCTAATGCGTTCGTTTCCTATTGGCGCCGACTCTGAAGGGATCAGTTAATATTCTGTGGGTGGATTAAAAATGAGAAGGCGGCGGTCGTTTCGAAGGGAGTTTCAGATATGGACAATTGATTCAACGAATCTTCTTATAGAATTAAAGCGATCGTTTGCTCTGAAGTGAAATGGCGGTCGATACAAAACACTTTTCTCAAACTAGTTTCAAACTATTGGATTGCGGTGGTAGTAAATTAATCTACTTGTGGTCGATGGATGATGGCTTCTGGAGTAATCGGAAACCTCGACAATTTCCACCAATCTACGGACATTGCAAGCACTACAAATAGCAATTTTCAGATAATTGCAGCAGGAGCAAATTTGCAAAAGTGAACTTCGGCTCAAATGAATGACTTCAATAGATTTCGGGCATGCATGATGATGATGATGACGGATTGATTGTGGCTGGATGGAGCGACTGTGTGGTGGTGTAGTGGTCAGTGCCTTGTGTATACATTAGAGTTACATGCAGGTTCGAAGCTGCCTCGAACGACTCTGCGTGGGAGAGGGTTAGTATAATAGATATATGCCGCAGGTACAAAGAACATAAGATCGAATCTTTAAACTTCCCCCGTCCCCATAGGTTGACTCAACTATATTTTGGCCTCGTGGTTTAAATGAGCGCTTCGGCTTGTCAATTCCGACTGATCATTAACGCTGTCAGTGTTACACAGTTCATGGCGAAAGAGGAGCTATATAATTACTTGAATACACTGTTGCTGTTGCTGCAGCTGCCGATGTTGACGATGACGCTGCTGATATCGACGAATTGCCGGTTTTTTAAATAGAAAAAACGGTCACAGAAATCAAGTTGCGGCAAGCTACAGGCTGATTGACATAGAGTGAGGAGGGATGAGATCATCCTTTCTATCGGGTTTGCAACGGACGCTCAGAGTCCAACGGACGGACGACGACGAAGCCTTGCACTGACTCTGAATGGATCGACTGCAGAGACGACCGACGTGGCTTTCGAAAGACGGACCCGTTTAGACGACGGGCATACACACTGCAGAGGGAAGATCGGAATATAAAGTTTCTCGGCAAATGAGACGAACGGAGACATTGTCATGAAAAGCCAATAATTCATCTTCGGAGGGATCACGTGATCTCATGACGTCGGCTGTGCCATCGGGCACCCCTCCCTGAAGTTCGTGCCGACAAGCGATTCGGAAATCATCGCCATTCCATCAATATTGAATCTGCCCTCGTCATTTCGTTATAGCTCCGTATTCCGAGTCGCATTCGATACCTTTTCTATTCTTCCATCGACTATTTTGCCATCTTTAAAGGTTTCTGGCTGCTTCTTTGTCTGTGTGCATACACCTCTGCATGGCTAGTCGACTAGTCGTTGATCGCTATCCAGTGGCGTAGCTGGAGGGAGCAGAGGGACAGATGTCCCAGGCGCAGGGATATAGGGGGCGAAAAATCGGGGAAATGTAAACGATTTTTTTCGGAAATGGCATACATTTAGGCGATTTGACGAAAAAGGGACGCAAATTTCCGAAAATAGAAGTGATGACTAAAAAAGGTCATCAGTTTATTTTGGGGAGAAAATAAAGGCGATGACTAAAAAAAATAAAAAGGTCGTCAGTGTTTTGGAGAACGGGGCGCACATTTCGGAAGTGTCCCCGGGCGCAAAGCACCCTAGCTACACCAGTCTCTACCTCTGCCTTTCGATGCTGGCTTTGTGGTTTGTATCTACCAGCAAATAACGTACGGTTTTGTTCTCATGAAGTCATCCAGACAAACTTACTTTTGTGAGCGGTGGCCTTTGCACTTTTGCAGCTGCTCCAGAATATTGCATGGTAATTATATATAGGCCTATATCAATTGTATAGTTGGCATTTATTAAGAAAATTATACCAGTTGAGGCAGACAAAGAAAGAAATACATTATATATATATATATATGGGTGAATAAATGGGAACAGAGTAAAACGACAGAAAAACAACAGGTGAGTAAGAAGGGATCACTGCTGAAAGCTCAACGAGGACCAAGGGCATTAAACAATGAGGATGATGAGTAATACCTATGTATCGAAGCAAGCAAAGCGAAGAATAAGCATATGGCTGTAGCCTAAAGAGCAGAACAAGAAACGAAAGTGTATGGTATGTGTGTTAGGTTATACAATATATAATATACGTGTGTAGATGTTGTGTGTATATGCATTGTATATATGGTAGTTGTATATGGTTTCATACTACGGGCATAATTATAGGTTTGGGAGGAAATTAATCAGTTAAACAATTAATAATAATTATTTGAGAAGAACTTAACATAGTGAATTTTAAAAAGGCAGACTATGCAGTAGCATACGCATGCACTGCCCTGCAGTATATACTTTTGTATGCTGGGAACGAAGAGAGAAGGCAGAACAAGAATGAGGTGGTGGAGAAGGGAAAAGAGCTGGCGGAGACAGAGGAGGTGGAAAAGGAGGAGGTGGTGGACACGAAGCTGAAGTTGTTATTTGCTAAGGCGTTGTCTTTTAAGTTAGACCCACAGAGTGGCTCAGACTCGAAGCTACGGATATAAATTATTTACCAAACAGAAAGGAACATTATTTATATGGCAGAAATGTTTCGCTGTATAAGATGTGTAGACTTGTTACGTGGCTTGACAGACGAAACAGTCTCAGTAGGATAGTCAAGGATATACCACTGTTTCAAGAAGAGGGATTAATCTCAGTTACTCTCTTAGCACAATTTAGCAGAATAATCTGTTATGCATTCCAGTTTCCAAGCCAACCTGTAATCATTCTTAAAGAGGTTGCGTCTCTTTTGAACCACTTGAAAACCTGGTATATAGTAACTACCGTATGCTATATGATAATTATAGTCAATGTTACTATAAGGAATGATTAAGTGAAATTTTAGCGTTTACAGTGAAAGATTGCTGTACTGAACTGCATTTGATCTAATACTTTCAGCCCATGATGAGACATGATTGTAGGCCCTATATCATCCGCTTACAGAACATATATCGTGTGTCATCTCATGCAATATATGCACGCCTCCACTGTAAACTAGAAAATATTGAAGTGCCGAAAGTGCTGAATACATCAATGGTCTTATGGCTTTTGCTTGACTAACTCATGTCGTCCTTTGGGTCAGTGGCGCCTCTTGGCTGATCATGCAGATCGCTCGTCTTCGATTTCATTACGCTAAGCCGCCGACGACGAATTCATCGATCGACGATAGGCTAATATAATCACAATATCCGAACCACTCACTGAGATCCCTCTATGGCTGGAGTAGGACCTATTCGAGTATAATCCATACGATATGACAACCGCCGAGCGGAGGGAGAAATCGGGCACCACCACACCCCCCCAGACGCCTTTTGGGATCAGAGAATTTTAACCCCGGTCAAGATTGAAAACAAACGCCGCATGAATACAGCAATCAATATGACTGCACACACTTGAGTCTCATCGGATCAGTTCCAAGCGCTCTGCTTACGTCGCCGTCGCCGCCTTCGTAAACGATGCGTGAGAGATGTGCGCTGCTCAGCCGCTGGCGACCGATTTGTCCATCGGCTTACAGAGGATCGAATCCGCCATAACAATCATGCAAGCGATGTAAAATTGGCGCTATAAAAATACCATAGCCGTAGCAATGACATGTCCGAGGTTTATTATTTGGCACTACTCGTACTACTCATTTGTGGGGTTCGGTAGTGTAGTGGTGAAGGTCGCCGCCTCGCAACCGAAGGGTTGTGGGTTCGAATCTCACCCGCCGCACAAGGACCTTTAGCAAATCCTTCACTCACAATTGCTGAAGCGCTTCGGCGTGTAGAACTCCGACACACCTGCGGGCTGTAGTCGGGACCGCCTC
>JAQFXW010005949.1:0-10102 GCA_034693945.1 Dendrobaena attemsi | reverse complement strand
GATACATGACAAAAAAAGATTACATTTTTTGGAAAATGAGTTGCGAAATTTGTGGGCCCCCCTTACTGAATTTCTAGATCCGCCGCTGGTTGTAATAATGTAACGATAGAACTAATGGGCTATTAGCGCCTACTATACTACATGTGTTCGCTCTTAAATTCTTTCTGGCAGTCTATCATCTTCCGTATCTCATCTCAAGACCATTCTCTTTTCGCGGGGCCTTGCGCACTGGAAGCGCTTCTGAACAGTTGACCCTACAAGAAGCGCTATATAAATGTTTAGATACGATACGATACGATACTACTGAAAACCATGCTGAAAACAGTTCCACTAAAAGTGATGGCCTTAATTATACTTTAGTAATGCCGGTAGCAATAGACGGGTGCCATATATGTATTAATCACCATAACTTAGAAGTTATGGTGATGTTCGTATAATTATAAATAGATGACATAATCGACTAACCTCGACTGTCGGTCGATTTCTTAATTTCCTTAGTTGAGGATGAGGAGGAGGAGGAGGCACTAGTGATGCTGATAATCGCAGTCGACGGGATAATCACAGTCCAGAGAAGCCTCATCAGGACAGGGTCAAAGTTCGCACAACTCGGCCACATCTTCGTTAGCTTGTTGATTTGAAAGCCCTCCAGACCACTTTATAGTATGTGACAGTGCAGCGACTGAGGTTCAGATCAGTTGGCTATCAGCAGACAACAAGATAAATGCAAATTTATATAAGGAGTTGCTATGGTTTCGCCTTCTTTAACCGCTCATAAAGGCTGAGGAAACAAGAGGGTCCACTTTCTTATCGTTTCTGGTGAATACAAGTGAAATGGATTGGTGTAGTGAAGAGAACTGAAGCTACGACTATAGGGCAAGCAAAGAATTATACTTCTCTGCAATGAACTTATTTTAAAAGTAGTAAGCCATGTATAAGCCTAATACTATGGCGATAGTCTTAGAGCTCAGCCGTTGTCATTGTATTCGTTAAGTGCCAACACTTTCCCTATAGCTATATATGTAGCCAGTGGTCTACTCATGTACGGTGCAAAGGACAAAAACAATAGGCTTTAACAATAAAATAACAGAAATGTATAGTATCATTTTTTACGTTCATTACCCTGGTACACCTAGACAATAATTTCTCTGTGAATTCAACCATACCATATGCCTATATCTTACAAATTCATTTTATCTTACATCAGTAGTTATAGGCCTACATGTATATCTCTACGCAATCACAATTTAAGCTACATACAGCGAACAATGATATTAGAAGGCTTATATCACAAAAATATATATTATAAATATTGTCCAATGATAATAACTCAGATTACTAATTGCATAATTGACAAATGCAGATTGTGGCGGCTTTATTACAGATAAATAGATGGCCGCTGATACAGACATTATCATCTATGGCCTCAGTCGTAATGTATGAAATGACTCATTTTTATTGTTCAGGAAAGCAGAAGATGCGCAGCTTCAGGTTAGATACAAAGAGCAGAATAAGATGGGAAAAGGAATACACAAAGAAGGCAAGAAGGCAGAAAGAGACGCATAGAGAAGCAGACAAAGACACAAAGAGGTAAATGGATGGAGGAAGAGGAAGAGGATTAGAGAGGTAAACGATTAAATTTATGTTGCCCTATAATGATTATAGGAGCCTTCATCCGTTTCCTGCAGCAGAGGCTCAGCAGAGGCTTCTGCTGTTGTTGTAGGGTCGATCAGCAAAGTGCCCGATGAAAGCGGACGATTATGAGACTGCGATCTGATGGAAGCCACACTCTGCTCTCTGTCTGTCATTATAGTGTTCTGTGTTGACTCTTATCTATTTCTGTATCTGTCTGCCTGTCTGCCTACCTACCTCTCTCTCTCTCCCTCTCCTATGTTAGGCCTACCGCAGAAAACTAGAACGAGATTCTGCAGAGAGTGGTTTTTTACCATGCTTTTCACAGATCTAAAATAATAATTACAATTATAGCCGTATAAATTGTTAATTTTGCAGTAAAATTTCAAATTATTTTACATAACTTCTGCTTATGGGCCACATTCCTTTGTTATTTAAAATTGCCCCGAGGACCGCACAGGATAGGTTCGCGGGCCGCATCCGGCCCGCGGTCCGCGGGTTGTGCACCCTTGGCTTATACCGTTTCACACTCATCTCTCAATTTCCATAGACTCGTGATTTTTTGCTGTTACCGTCTTACTGCTGACAGGTTTCTTTTGTTTAGAAATAATTTCTAAATTGATATAATCTGAGGATGGTTTCTGGTTTTTGTAGACATGATACGCTGCTGCTGCTTTATATAGGCTACCAGCGATTGCGTTTATGGCGGCATACCATTTAATTACGATGCTCCAGTTGTTCCCATGCGTTCAGCCGACTTATATCATTAGTGGACTTTTAGAGTCACTTATTGCTATACGTTATTTGCATGTTGTCTGGCTTGCTAACTCTTTCCTTATCTCTTGAACTATCACTAATTTTGTTATCTTGGTCTGCGTATCTCTTTTATCCTTCATAAACTGTGTCTTTATTACTTTGAGAGTGACTTTGTGTTCGACTGAATCAGACTTTAGCCTGCTTCATTGCACAGCAATCCTCTCAACACTCCGATATTTCAGCTGCACAGACGCAGTCGGCATTCGACCCTTCACTGGTTAAACTTTTGGTAAACCTGAGTGAGCGGGTGGCCATCCTTTTAAATATCAGAAGTAGAAGATCTATATGTGACCCAAGGGATCAAAATGGTTCGGATGTCAAAATTTTCGAAATATGCGTTTTATACGGGTTCTGAAATTCCAAACTTTTCGCTTTAAAACGACACCAAAACATATTTAAAGATAAAGTTATTAACAGTTATGTGTCTACTCTTGGAAAATTGTTAATTCGAGAAAAACGCATTTAGAGTTCATTGACTCATCTGAATATATGAAATGCAAAATAAAATAGTAAACATGAACGGAACTTAATGAAACTTGGTATAGTACAAGAACATACCAATACCAACACGTGCTGAAAATTTGATCAATTTCTCTTGAATAGTTTTCTTTTTATCATTGCCATAAGTGATTGTCGAAGACCGCGATTAAGTATACTAATATAATACTATAGAATATAATTATATCCTAACTCTTTCCTTATCTTTTAATTTTTTTGCCCCGAGGTATAAATGATCCCTCAGGGACTTATGCTACGCCTAATGCTTTCCTTATCTATATATATATATATATATATATCCTATACTTATTCGCGGTCTTCGACATTCACCTAAAGTTGTGGTCACTTTGTACTGACCGCTTGTCGACGTCACGATCTGATCGAGACACGTATAATTAGTGTGCAATTAATTTCGTTACTGCTACAATTGTGTGGACCACTTATTGTCCGACCCAACCGCCAGATGGTGTGCTGTGAAATTCTTTCTGACTCAAGGCTCAAAAGGCGCCATCGTACTACTTGTGTGAGTTTCTTGCTGAAGGTTGATCCGGTCTTCAGGCCATCAGCTAAACATAGATAGCTTCATTCCTGTAACCATTTGTCTCTGATAGAATGTAGCCTGTGCAAGTCGGGGTGGTACAGACCTAGTTGGAAGGGCAGTAGTACTGTAATGGTGGTAATAGTTATAGGCCTACTACCTGGTCTATAGTTAGTAATAGTGTTAGTGACCTAATTAATCTAGGGCCCATAGTATTTATGCGCACTTACATGATTGTATTGCTGTATATATATATAAGTTTAGTATCAGATTTCCCGTCCATTTCTCTTCCCTTCCTTGCACTAAATGTACCAGGAATCACGTAGACCTAAACATGTGTCTGTAGATTTATTTATGTAATGTCAGCTGCCTTGATATCTCTAAATCTTCAGTGTTATTGCTTATTTCATTATTTCCCATGCAGTTTCTTCATTTTTCTTCTGCACTGTTTTGGCCTAATCCCAATCTCACAGATCGTTCTGTGAGCAAAAACGATATTTCTCATTTTCAAAACAACAAATACAGATGATGTTGTGATGATTTTCTATGAGAGACAATAATTAATCCTTCCATTAAGTTATCTACCACAATGTGGCTCAACAACAGAAAAACATAGATACAGGCAAAGGGTAAATGGACCTTTTCGTCAGCAACAATCACACTGAAAGAATCATTAGAACGTCACTGATTGTAGGCCTATCAACTTTGTATCTGATCATTCAATTAAATTCAATTCAATTCAATATTGTTTATTGCAACCAGTAACAACAATAAAATTAAGCTAATATGTTGTTATGAACTCTAATCTGCACGGAAACCATTACAAAATCGGGAGAAATTAATTTTGGGGGAGACTCGCTGAAAATGTAATGATGGGCAGACATTTCGCTGCATATTAATTGATCGTAGTGTTGAGCTTAGTTATGAACTCGTTATTTCAAAGTGCTATTCAAAAGTTAAACGCAGGGAGCGTCGCCTAATAGGGGGGTTCTGCATGTATGTCGAAGGAGGAACCAAGACCAGCGAGTACACTGATTTCAAAGCAACGGCATCAATAATCTTGCACTAATAATAATTTATAGCCTAGTTATATATACAAAATTCACCACGTAGTTAGCCTAGTTAGGCCCATGCCACAATGAACTATGAACATAATGAGGTTGTCTAGAAATAGGCCTATGTACAAATAAATTCAATTCCAATTTTGCAGGCCATATAAATATAATTATATTATGTATATATAAGTTACATATAACTCCTCGCAAGCCATAGCTATTTTCTGTTTGACTTAATTATTAGTATTATTAATAAACGTCTAACCAGAATTAAACGAAGTGACGTCTCAGGTTGTCTGAACTGTGAGCACGTAGACCTACTCACTTCATGGCAGATTCTGCATTCAATTATAGCAGATTAATAATAGGCCTTAACACGAATACGTAGGCTAAACCTTTACTATAGTTTACCTTTCTGTTTCTTAGTGCTTGATTGTGATTACGTTGCCTAAGTGTTTCCTAGAATAGGCTAAGTCTTATAACAATAAGTAATTAACGCAAAAGTCTTCGAGCATCACTTATTTAAAGAAATGCCAGACTTACTTTGAGTTTTCAGAGAATTTTTCTTTTCTCATTTCATCATTCAGCGAAATTCATCAGTTCATAAAATTGCATTCATGCGATCGACCTTTTTAAGTCGAGAATCTTTTGAGTATTTCCGAAGCAATGACTGGTGTTTTGCGAATATAATGCTTATCTGTGTTACCGCTGCATTTAATTTCAGAAGATAACAACACACGTGTGTTCGTTCTGCTATAATGGCAGATCATCCGCATCTGCAGCGCTGAGATAATGGTATCAGACGTGTAATGCCTCGCATATATCACGCGCAGGTGCGACAGACCACTCTGCCAATCAGTCGGCTCCAATTATGTCGGTCTCTCCTCCTATCGGTGATATTGTCATGTTCTGTCTTTCTGTCTTTACTTGTCTTGATGCGTGTCCTACTGCTTGCCTTACTGCTTGTCTTACTGCTTGTCTTACTGCTTGTCTTACTACTTGTCTTATTTATGCGCTGCCCCTACCCTCCTAGCTCTATCTTTAGCTTTCAATCTGCTTTTTGTATAAGTTCTTACATGTCTGCGCCCAATAATATTATACTATCTCCACCAGTTTCTGTGTTTGTTCGGATGTCTGCTTCTTTTGTCTATCGTGTCTCCTTCGTTGTCTTCGTCGGTCCTTCTCCTTCGCACATTCATAGATTCACTGAATGCGTCATTCTAGTTAATCTCATTCTCTGTATTCTTGGCTGCGTCTGTCTCTCTATTCTTACCTCTGTCCTCGTGTGTCTGTCTGTCTGTCTCTCTCAGTTCCTTCTTCCCTCGTTGCCTTTAAAGCAGTGCATTGTTGCGTGGCCCTTTCAAAGCGTTCCTGGCCCATCTGCTTCTTCCACAAAGTCGGAGGGGTCAGAGGGGTGAGGGGCAGCCGTCAGCGGCGGTCAGTCGACCCCCCCATCCTCAGATGCCCCTTCCACTCCCACATTCGCCTCGATTCACCTCCCACCCGTCCTTTTCCATGAAAACGATTTCATTGGTCTCAACAGAAATCACGGAACCAAACAGTGGTTAAATTGCTCATGAAGAGGTGGTGGTGGATCTCTAAATTTTGCAAATCTAAAAACCTAGGCTGATCTATAGAGTGAATCCACATAGGGCCTATAGGCCTAATATGAAAATGCTCGCAACTTCTATAAATTGAAAAAGGACGAGACACGACACCATGACGCATACGTGATTAGTTAAGCCTATTGCAAGCAAAATATTATCAATAGCAATTCAATCAATCAATCGCAATTTGTATAGCGCCCCTTCAAGATCCCTACTCAGAGGCGTTAACAGAGACCTGTTAATTCTGTTAACGTAAGTTAACAGAAAGAGACAATTTATCATAAAATGGGGTCTATATATATATAGCATGACATAACAATTTTAAGTGGTTCAGAAGATAATTATAATATAGTCCAGCTGTGTTCGACACTTAGACAAACTGCAAGTAATCTATAGTGCTCCGTGTAATTGTGTTCAATATCCTTAGGGCTACTCTCACAGCTTCCTCTAAACAGCTGTAATAGGGCCTATACTATCAGGGTCGTCTGCACTATAGAAGCCTTGGAGCAATTGCTCCACTTCAGAAATGGGGGAAAGGTCTTCTGGCGAAATAGGTGGAAGTTGTAACTGTTTAAAGATCGTACCATTGAAATCTTACTACCAGAGTGTAGCTCTTCTTACTATTCACTGTAGATCTACAGCATTAAAACTCTCTGATTGATGGAGTAGCAGTTGAAGCATAACAAATACACGCATGCATAATTTCACACCAACACAAAAGTACATGATGTACACAAACATGCATACGTAAATACATAAACACATACATATGTGTATATAGATACATGATATACATAAATGCACATGCGCATAGGCCTACGCACAACGCCAATCATCTTCGTTATGAAGGCTGTGTAAAATGAACGTATATACTAGGCCTACGCACATGCCCACATATTACATATATACATGTACAAACATACATAAACATTTTAAATATATATACATACATACACATCTACACATACATACATGCATGCATACTTAGCCTACATAATACATGGTTGTAGAATGTCGTGCATAATCTTACATGTAAGTACCTAATCCTCTGTAATGTGTTTTGCTTGGAGTCCAAATGCTCCCAAACTTATGTATTATGATCCAGTATAAGCTGAGTTCCATAGAACGATGTAAGTGTTAAGAAGTGCTCGTACTTGTCAACGACTGCTCTACTTGGAGTCTGGTCTTGGGTTTCATGTATACTGCCTGCAGGTGGTCCTCTTATATAAGCACCTAATATGCCTAAGTGTATACACGCATCAACGACCTCATCAACCAATTATACATGTATTCCCATACACCTCTAAATATGTATAGGCCTATCTCAGAAGAAACTAGCATACAGGTCTAGACTTCTACAGTGTGTCCCGATGAAAATAGCCCACCAAGATGTTTGTCAATAACTCCTTGAAAACTAAACCATTGGCTATAAAATTATACGCGCAGTATCCTACACCATTTTTCAGGAAATCTGCCAAAGTTAACTTAAATTGATGCAGCCCAAGCAGAGAAATTGAATATAAAAAATATCTGGCACAGTTAAAAGTTTCCAACATGGGCACTTACTTAGTCAGGCGCTGTCGACGTTGTTTACGTCATTATTTTGTTTCGGTGTAAAGAGCAAAGAAGCGTGGCGTTTAAAAAATTTGAGTTATTGGGGAAAGACATTTAAGGTTATGGTGAGATAAGGTTTCTGAATGAATTTTCGAACAGAAACTGGTGCATGTCGTCTTTGAAAAGCTGAGGAAGAAGATTGATGCGTTTATGAGGCACAGCGGCGGATGGAACACGCAAGAAGCATGTTCCTACTGAACGTCTCCTTCACACTTCTTGAAGTCATTAATGGTTACAATTAGTGTATCAACCCTGGGGTGCACTAATTTTGATCTTCATTGTCAGATTGTAAGGGAGATGGATATTTGAAGACCGCGGTATATACGACATCGCTGCCATGTTGGAAATTTTCCATTTTGAGTACTTCATTTCAAACGTTCATAACTGTGACAAACTCATCAACATTTCCAAACGGCTCCAGGATATCTTAGTAATACTGGATAGTTGCTAATGTTGCCGTTCATAGAATTTCAGACAAATCCTAAAAGTTTTGACGGAGTTATGACACTTTGTTTAAGGGGCTACTTTTCATCGGGACACAGTGTATAAGAACACTTCAACCATCCATTAGCACGCATTGACTCGATAACCATCAGATGCATCCATGTATCTGATTTATAATCATTTGCATCGTACAATTATAAGCATACACTGCAGCATATAAGCATAGATCCAGCTCTATTATACTGCAGCGCACACGTTTGCTTTGTTTGAGGATCGTACTAATCGCCTGCATGCATATACGGCCTAAGCTACTACATCTGTGAGTCGTCTTTCTTCGTCTCTCGCGATCCACTTAAGTCCATAGATTATAAGATGACATGCATTATATTATTTGCATAACTATTCCGTGTGCGTCTGTCTATCTTATCAACAGAAAGTACTGGTCGAAATAATATCGCATACCAGCCTGTCGCTTTAGCCTATTAATAGTTAGGGGCCTACTCTTTGTCTAATAAATAGAAATTTTCTATATAGCCTACCTATTAACTTAACCATAGTTAGACATAGGTAGGGTCTAGGCGGTCTATATGAGGATTTTCATATTATGTCAATCTTTCGTAAGCACGTTTTGGCAGTATTTCTGGTTTTATATTTCAACACAACTATAACCCAATTTTGGTCATCGGTTGTCAATTTACACTTCCAGTTAATTACTTCTGTAAACTGTGGTCCTAAAAACCCATTTCACTCACATCTGTTAATTATTAAAGACTTTTTATACTGTTTGAAATGGCCTACTACACACATCGTGACACATGCATGCATACGTAGGACTATGTGTTTGATGGACATGGTGCACGTATACATTTTGTTTGTTTTATTTATCTAATTCGGAAATTTTTATAGCGCCTCATCAGGTTCACTACTCGATCAGAGGCACTTCTGGCAGATACCAACGCTGATGCTGAGTCGGAGTTAACATACAGAAGAGCCTCATTTACTGCACCATCTGGCAATGAAGTTGAGGTCCTCTACCTATAGGACTCGATCTTAGATCTTCTATAGTTCATAGTCGGGTCTCATCCATTATACTAAACCACCTCTCTCAGAGCAATCTGAGAGTGAAGAACTTTCTCAAGGTTCTTACGCAGTGGTTTGAAATGGATTCTAATTTCGAACCCGGGACCCTTCGAAAGCAAAGCGCCAAACTACACCATCCCGCCCAATAATGAATTTTCCAAGAATTTATAGTTTTATGTTGTAAGTAAAGGTCAGACCTACACAACACATATTGGATAGCTGATCAGGATAATCGTTAACACATTGTACTTCATGGCACACACAAAAACAAGCTGTGCGAGAACGGTTTGATGCGTTTGCTGAAAACAAATTCATCCGTATACCAGTCAACACCACAGACTCATATTAAATATGCACTTTCTACGTTTTCATGTTGAGGGCAAATGTTAACCTCAAAAGATTTTGTGGAACGACATTAAAAACGCAACGTTTTTCTTAGTAGGCCTAATCATTTATAAGTCAACTCTATTATACCTTTCTTTACGAAGTCACTCATACGACAGTCTATCTTCATCTAAACTGCACCTCAACACTTTTACAACGAGCAATTTATAGTATATTTCTAAGAATTTATATAGCGCTTCTTGTAGGGTGCATCGTTCAGACGCTCTATCAACAGTGCGAATGGCCTCACGAGAAGAAGCATGGTCTTGAGGAGAGCGATCGAGGGATATGCAGACAGAATTTCAGAGCGCATTCCAGAGAAACAAAACAACGAGACGTGTACTGAATTATGGTTGTTCTGTACGAACCACACTGCGAAAAGCGAATAAACTCAGCACGATTGAAAGAGGAATCAATTGGAGAAAATTATAGGAAAG
>JAQFXW010005948.1:0-10103 GCA_034693945.1 Dendrobaena attemsi | reverse complement strand
CTCCCCCCCTAATGTTTCACAAAGATCTACGCCTCTGAATCACTACCCTTTGCCCTCCACCGCCCTTCTTTCCCTTCCTCCCGTAGCCTTCGGTTGCTAAGCGTTGGTTCAGCGTCTGCCCTCTGGGGCAGGCCTTGGCTCTTATCAGATCAGCTGATAAGAAGATCCGGCGCGAAGTTAATAACTTGATCACAGGCGCTAATGTACCAGGCTCGGCTACTCAGCGGCCAACACTCCAAGTCCCGCCTCTGCTGAGTCTGCTCTGCCGGTCCCAGCACAGGCAGGCCTACCCACACGGCGCCCTCCCACCGTACCTACGGCCTACGAAGACGATTAGTCGGACGGTGGAGGAACCTGCGCTGCTGTTGATCGAAAGGAGATAATGTTCGTTGAAAAAGCATCGCAAGGGTCACGTTAATATTACGAAGAGATCGAGTAATCATCGTCCCTACGAATACGAACATCAGAGAGAGAGAAAGAGGCGCCTGGAACTTACACGAAGGAGGAAAGGAGAAAGTTCGTAGGCCCATAGAAAGAAGTTGAAAGAACGACGATCTTAAACTATCCTCACCTAAGAACAGTAGAGACATCTGGTGCGATTTAACATTTGAAGAAAACGTTTATTGCCTGCTAATTATAGCCAACACAAGTTTGTCTCTAACCGAAATCAGACTTTGAGCGGTCCACTGTTCCAAACAAAAATCGGAAAGGGGTTCTGGTGCTGAGTCATCCGACAATCAAAGCATACAAGACAAGAAAGAAGAACTCACTGTATATCTGTTATACACAGCGGTGGACAACTAACAGACGACCGACCGGATTATAAACAGAGAGTCGTATTATAGAAGACGGAACACAAGAGGGCATTTACTCCATTCGTTAACAAAGGATATTTACACAATGCTATCGCTTGGTCTTGGTGAGTGAGTTAACCAAACTCTATGGTTGCCAGCATCGTCATCATCATCATCATCGTCGTCGTCGTCGTCGTCGTCTCCATCAGCTAGTACCCGCTAAACACCTCCATAATTTTAACCTAAAAGATAGGAGACATAGGCCTAGGCCTACTTTTGAATTACCGCCATTTAACACAATGATGCATAAGAAATCTTTCATTACTAGATCATAATACAAGTTCAAAGATCCGCCTTACTCGAACCTCAATGACAAATTCTAGATCTAGGAATAGCTCTAGATAATTTACTTTGTCTGACTCTATTTTATTCGTTGCTGCATTGTAACTGGTATTGTAATGTAAAGTATGAGTGTTTGTCTAGTGCTAATAAAAAAGATTACCTACTTACTTACTTATCATCATCATCATCATCATTACTATTTTTATTATAATCATCGGCGGCAGCAGCCAGCAGCATGTACGTATGCATGTATGTATGCATGAATGTATGTGTGTATGTATGTATACATTATTTGTATGTATGATTGTGATGTACGTTTATATATAATATGTAGGCATGTATGGATTGTATGGCGTGTAATTAATCTCTCATTTCCTGACAAAATTGACCTCATCACTTCAAGCGAACCAGAACTACTAGATGTAAATTACTCACTGTTTTTGTGACGGTGCGCACAACGGGACCTTTTCGAAGCTGTCAAAATTAAATTTATTTATATTCAGTGTTTGAGGCAATGATAGTCAAATTAAATAAAGGTCATCAGTTTTTTTTAGTACTCAGTGTTAATAGGTTTACAAATCTGAGTAGGCTAATGACTGTAATGACTAAAAAAGGTTATCCTGGCTACGGCCTTGCTCAGTGTGTAATCTAGTCCCCCTCTTCTCGGGGGCAGGGAAATCCCGAAAGTTGGGTGGGGACCACATGTAGCCTGACTTTTCGAAATTTTCCTATGTACACAACTACACATCTCCCGAAAAAATTGATGAAATTTTTGTTAGTCAACACTTCTATTTTACGAGAAAATCTACAACGCAACTCCAACAAAATCTGATGACCCTAAAATCCTCAGGTTTTTCTGGGGGGGAATGCTGCCCCTGGGGGACTTCCTCTCACGCTGGTCTAGGTTATTCACTGGGCTTGCTAATAATTATTTAAAAATTTCGTATAGTGCTTGCGTACCGGCAGTCCGGCATATATATTTTTACAAAGAAGCACTGGATGTAATAATATAGTCGGCCTAATTCTTGGCCTTGTAAATAAATTCTGCTGATTTATGTTGGCTACAGTAGGTCCTCTCGGTACTAACGAAAGAAAAACTGCAGGACTTCCTGATTTGATCGTGCAGTATAGGCTATACGCTGTCAGCAGATAATGAGCTTCAGAGAACAAATAAATAATGCTATTGGCCTATTGACCTAATGTTGCGCCCTCACCTATATTCAACAGATGTACATAAGTCTTGGAAGAGCAAGCATATAATGCAAATCACATCCAAAGAGATTACAGGACTATGTATAGTATGTATATATATTACATATATTATAGTATTACACTGGTACACTCGTACGCTTAAGTTTACAATGTTTATTATTATATCTTCTGAAATGCGGCAATAGTGTTGACAGAGGAGCTTCTATATATACATGTATATAGACGAGCGTCTTTGCTTTCTTGAGGCACTAATGCATCTGCCATAATTCGATATGAATTATTGCCGGTGGCAATATAGATGTATGTATATTTATCTGATTCTCTGCATACTATGGAGGGCAGCGACCTAAAGTTTCAGCGTTTCCTGTACAAGTCTGTGTTTTACTGCAGTATAACTCGTCGCAGACGTCTATAAACTCCTGGCATAGGCTTATGTGTGTTTTGGCATTTCCATGCCTCTGGCAGACAACCCTACACGCCCTACGTTGGGCGCTGAAGGAAGGCTCAAAGCTGCAGGCTCAGCAGCCACATATAGGTTGTTAGTTTTGATACACGTGGCATCAAACGGCGTTCCAAGGTACCCCATAAATCGGCCAGTCCATTATCTTTGCGAGCAAGTCGGAGCAACCTGAATATGCGCTAGAGAGATTGTATTAGCACAAAAGCACATAAATGCAACTATACATGCAGGTAAAATGTGTGTTTGCAAAATGAACACTGATGTTCATGTGCGCACCATCTGCAGTATCTGCCGCATCCATCCATCCATCCCTATCGTCCATCCATCCATCCCCATCCATCCATCTATCCACCCATATGCACTCTACCTTTTGAAACAAATGAAAATTCCATTAAAACAAACATCCATCCTGATCAATCCGTATAGGCCTACATTCGTGCACAAATAAACATAAGCTTACACAACATCTGTATTTGGTTTATATAAGGGTGTGTTTGTATACAGGCAAGTCGGTGAGTTGTGAATGAGTATCATACAGCTGAAATAACTAATCAGTCTATGTTGTGCTGTGAGGCTTAACGATAGATGCATAGACTTGCTCATTTCACCTAAACGCAACATAGCAGCAGCTCTGCCGTTTGTATGGTGAAAGAACGATGCAGAAGGCCCTCTCGTCGTCTTCTTGTAAACAAAGATGTATGCTGTATAGGGAGGTGTGTGCAGCATGGTATAACTAGAGCAATCAATTGATGAGGTGTATACATCGTTAACTTTCAATGCCGCGGGCTGCATGATGTTAGAGATGAACTATGTATGTAACGAGACGATGTAATGTACGTGAATACAGAAATATGTGGAATCAATGGGAAATGGGAATGCCATTAAAGTCGAGTTTTACTGCATGTGCGCGAGGTGTAGGCCCCCTACACATGTACAGCAGAACACCACTTAAACCCACTATATCACCACATTCACCAGCACACCTCCCTAAATGCTTTGGGTTTCGCCATTGATCATAGAAGCTTCTTGTTTAAGAATGTCCTTTTTGATATTATGGATACAATAATTCCTTGTTCAAGTGGATCTATTAGAAAGTTTCTGCTCATATTTTGGAAATAAATAGTTCCTTGTTAAGATAGGTCTTAAGAATGTCCCTTTGATGTACTGAATACAAATAGTTCCTTACTCAAATGGATCTGTAAAAATGTCTTTCTGATCTTTTGTAAGTACTCCTTTTACAAAAGGGTCTTTTGAATGTTCTGATATGTTGGATGCTTTTGATATTTTGGATATGTATGAACGCTATACCCTCCTAGAAGCGCTATCTGAATACCTAGAAAATAAGATACCACAACTGTGTAATTTATGTATCATGTATTGTATGTAGGCCTTGAACATCTGCTTGTGTTGTTTTCTGTTGTCTGTAGCTATCGTCGTTGGTGGAACGGTCGTCGTCTGCATTGGATTCCTCATCGCTCTCATCCTCTTCGGAGTCAAGCGATATTTCTCGGAGGAATCCAAAGAGACGGAGAAGCAGCGAAATGTCGAAGCCGGAGTTCCAGGAGCCGAGGAAAAACTGGAAATGGAATGGGACAATTCTGCTCTAAACATCATTGTCAATCCGCTAGATGTAAGTGAAGACCATCGTCTCGCATAGGCTCGTATACACGGCGTCACACGCCTTGTATATTCTAGGCCTATAATCAAATATGATTAATTGGTCGAAGATCAATTGGGGCAGAATGTTATAACTCAAGTTTAATTAGTTGGTCCTACTGAAATTAGTTTGATATACCGTTTTTGACTGCATGACACATAATGCTTAGCATCTGTAGCTCTTGCGGAGCATTATTCCAAGATTCAGATGGGATCAAGCTCATTGGACGCTGTAGCTAGTTATATAGGCTAGGTCTATTCACTCAGTCCAAGCGACTTTCATGCGGGAAACAAAAACTGCGTAAGATTTACTAATTTATATCGTGACTATAGAGATCTTAGGATTACACTGACATAATATAGCTGTGCACATCACATACATAATCAAACTAGTAACTGAAATCTCTCGGTCACGACGAATGAGTTGAAAGCACGTGACATGCATGAGTTTAGAGCAAGATCAGTCTTAATTTGTATTAGTCATCACGAGAGAGAGATAATTTGATCAAAATAAACCTAGCTATAACGCAAAATTGACCAAATTGGGTATTTCCAGACGACTTATTGAAAGTAATATTAAACAGTTCTATTTATGGGCAAAATTTACGGTGGAAATCCGTTAAGAGAATTCATTCTTCATTTAGACAATTAATGTAGCGCCTCTCAAGGAAATCTACTCTATACTCTGCATTTGCCTAGAAAGTTAAATGTCATTATGAATCAATATTATGGCATCAGTTGGAAACTAGGAATAATACTTCACGCAGTAAGCTGGAGGATACACTAGTGGCAGACCCTCTCAAACACACAGAGTCAGTCCGTCAGCAGATTTCAGTCAGCAGGTGGCGCTGATGTTCCGAGTCTCTTGTAGTGCAGCGACAGATGGCTGGCCTGTCACATTTGAAAGAGTGCCAACAAGCCACTCCTCCTCATTGGTAGAAGATGACGGATTTCCGGTCATTCGTCAAGGCGTCTGTGCATGCATAACAACAGTTGGTATTCTCTCGTATCCGTAGGTAAAACTTGAAGCGCCACCACTGACTGTCTTTCATCGGCATCAGTTGTCACACCTGTAAGATGTAGACCCTAAACAGCAGGCTAAATATTTGACATTGGTCAAATTCTGAGTGTGTAGTTAGTAAGCTGACTAATTAGAAATGAAGAGCAATGTGTGAAATAGTCACGACGTTTGAGTTTTCTTTGTCTAAACTATCGATAGAGTCCAGTGTGCTTAGGATATGATACAAACCTAATGGTAATAGACTTAAATAGATCGGATTGTTCAAGTTTTTTCAGTAAAGTCAAGCTTATACTGCCTATGCTGATGGATGCTTAGAGCAATGAAGGACTTCTATAGCAGTTAGGCACATTCATCCGTATCGGTGTTAGACTATTTGCTCGACAGAATTATCTAGTGATTCCGGTCTGAAATATGACGGCTGCTGCTGCACTATAGAGGCAGGTACGTGTGGCTCAACTCGAGATTATGACTCGATTAGCATATGCCAACACTTTCGCACAAGCACATTGCTATTGTAAGCATTTACAAGTGTCTTTATACTCTTTCTATACGTGCACCTTTGAGAACTATTATAGGCCTAGATTTGAATAACTCTGTGTTGGTCAAGTTTCTCTTCTCTGCACTGTATATATATATATATATATATGCACCGTAAACGTGTATATATGCACTGTATACAGGCCTATATGTAATATTATACACAATCTGTAAAATATATGTGACACATTATGTGTGCGTAGCCTACGACATTAATCTCCACTGCCCAGTCCCTTCAGTTAAGTTTTTCCTTAGAGAATAGATAAGAGTCCAGTGTGTTTAGGATATGATACAAATCTAATGATAAAGGCCTAAATAGTTGAAATTTTCAGCTATTATAGGCTCCTAGCTCCACCGAAGTCGTAAGCAACCCACTTGCTAATGGCTCACTTGAAAACGTCCTATTAATCACCACAATAATAATTATGTAATGTGAATGTGTTCGGGAAATGCTTTAGAAAGTTTCGATGACGCACGGACATTCACGATCGATGAAACTATTGGAAAGGCATGCACAGCTATCAAAAGTTGCAGCTGTCATAATTTTATGATAATGTAAATTATTGGCGACCATTGAACTGTGCTGTACAAACTCTGCTGCCATGTGGGTAATGGGTATTCACGATACAGCATGGGCTCCCACAGATACTTTGCAGGAGTGGGCAAAGCACAATTTATGGTTGTTATATTTTTAACAACAGCCTGATATTACAAAAAAGGAAATTAAGAACATGGATATCTTCTCATACATGCTTCTATTTATGTAAATAGAGGCACCATTATATATACATAATTATTTTCATGTTATCATAGGCTACTTATATAGGAAAAAGCATTGCATGTAGATATTTCTTAATTATAACATTTTCTATTCAAACTTTTAAAGTGAAATTTCTTAGTTGCAGGCCTACATTTTATGCCATTGATATACAATTAGGGCTTTAATGTAAATAATTTAGTTAATAGCCAAACAGTAGTAGTTATAAAATATTTGTAAATTTTCCTGGGAGGAGGAGACCCTTGTGTGCGTGCCCCATACGAGACCGTACATTGACTGCAGTATAAGAGATGTGTAACATTGAACTTCATACGTCAGAAGTGTTTGCCTATAGTGCCTACAAGAAGGTCACGTGCACAGCGTGAGACTTGGACTGCATTTGTTTAGCTAGCATAATCTACCCTCTTCTCTACTTAAGTCTAATTTATCTCTGTCGCAGTTGTCAACTGCAGCAGGCTGCGTATGTACGGTAGGCAATCACCGCCTACAGAAATCAGACTGCAAGGTCAAAGGGCAAACTTTGTTTTGACAGTGTACATTTTCATGACCTATTTATACAAAAGTTAATATACACTATACAGAGAAACAAAATGTACAGTTAAACATACATTGTACATGCATAATGCAACATGTAGGCTTACGTGTGTCTACATCTATATTATGTATGTATAGGCTATATGTTTATATATGTACCCATTTATGTATGCATATATAATACATAAATCTATACACATACAATGTCATAATGTCTATGAAGGGGTGTGGCAATGCTGTGACATAGTATAGTTAATTTTTATAATGTCTATTCTTGAAATCGATAAAACATATTTTATTGTGCAGCCAACGCTCTAAACCATGGTTATTTTACATCATGCTTTAACATTCATTTTGTGATGAAAGGCTCTAGTTGAATAAGTATAGTGACCTCTTGAGATAATCTTTCTGGAGGGAGTTTCAAACCCGACCTCTGAGTTGACAGTCCAACCACAGTGCTGACAGTGCTGAGTATAGACTATCGCGTATACTTCGTAGCACACTCATGTGATGGCGTCTTAAAGTCTAGAGATGGCTAAACGCAAGATAGAGACGCCCATTGTCCTAGATAGATAGATAGCACTCGAATAATCTTCTATATTTTTGCTACTCGTACACTTCGAAGAACTTTAAGCCATCGATAGAAGAACTTTAGGCCTAAGGTCCTAAATCAAGTCCTCCTGGACTGAAGCAAGTGCACCTATAGTAGGCCTACTGAACGATTGACTTAATTGTCATGGCGGTCCACTGTTTTAAAGCAGACGATTTGGTTCAGAAGTGCATGACTTGAAATTGACAAACAATGGAATCATTGAACCATGCATGTTGTCAGTATTTTATTTCAGAATTTAAATGACTCGTGGACCTAGGACCTATATATTATAGGGCGGTGAACCGTTCAGATGATTTAAAGACCTAAAAGATGACTTCATCAATAAGCCTAATGTTAGTTTGCAATGGAACGCTGTAGCCTGTGCACGGATTGCCTGGAAAGCATTGCAGGAATACGTCAGAGTGGTCAGATTATAGTCTATCGTGCTTACTATTTGCTGATCGAAGGATGGATCCACCTGTCCCTGTCAAATTCATGTGGAGCCTATTATTATGGAGGATATGACATTGAGTTTCTTTCAGGCAGAGTACTAATTATAGGCGACGATGATTTAACGTTTTTGCCATAGAGTTAATAAAGCAAAGATTAGAAGAAATCAAGAAAGCAATTGACAAACGGGGAAATCGAAATGAGAGTAGTCTGGAACGTTGTGGGTCAGTGGGAGTATGTGCGAAGGTGGAAAAGTACTGAATGTTTTAATAACTGAGAACAAAGAGAGCAGTTTGACATAAAACGGAGAAATTAAATTTGTAGAGTGAAGCTGCGTGGTTCCAATCGAATGAGCCTTATTGATATATACAAAATAATAGACGTTCATTGCATTTGGGTTGTCAGCATTTAAGTAACATTCAGTCAGTCATAGGATTAAAGTTACCTTAAAGTTTGAACCATGAATCATTCCACTTCTAAAACTCTAGGATCTGACAATGTTATTTTATAATAATTGGTTCTAGTGCATGGGACAGTCTTAACGAGATGGTTGATTAAACGATGGTTCTGAACGAGAAGCATTTGATGAGAAGTTAACCGTTTTGTTTCTCGGCAGAGGCGAAACAAGCAGAGCCGTCTCTGATCAATCTACGTCAATGTCTTGAGTGTTATTGCATTGCTGGAATATCCGGCTCCTCGTGTTCCAATCCAGAGACGGCAGCAGATAAACAGCCTGTTTCGGTACTACAACCAGCGCATGTTATACAATCTCAGGGCGGTGGTGTGTGTTAGGCCTAACCCTGTAACTGCTGCCGGTCAGGCACTTGGAATTTAAGAAACACTGAGGAATACGATGGAGCCAACCAAGCCACGTGTACTGCACACAGAAACAGGAGCTATCGAGTGATTGATAAAAATGGTTCCTATATGGAAAATAGATTTAGACTCTGCATGCGTGCACTACATGCAGACGATACAGAAGACGCTATCTAGGCGCCAAAGGGACCCATCGCTTTCTGGCAACTGTCGGGTCTTGTTTCACTGGAAACTGGTGCATCTTCTACATGTGGCTCACAGCAAACGAGCCTTTCAGATCTCGGCTGCTTTTTACGGCTGCTAATCTACTTCGCTGAGCTCACCGACCAGTCTACCATACATCTATATGTTACAATTCATTCTGCAGGATAGCAGTGATAATTTATATTATTGCAATATAAAATTATATGTAGATCCTATATACTGATATATGCATAAGCAATGGAGCCATAGATTCTGTTTGAACCTATCATCAGCAACTCCACTCTGCCTGATCCCTTGGATCTTGATCTGGAAGTATTCCGCCCCGCCTATCGACTACAATTTGACTAAATGCATCTGTATAATCTGGATCCCATCCCAGGAATTTCACATTTATAGTCGGCTTCCTTTCAAGTCTGCAGTCTACTCAGGAGTGTTCACAGCCCAACCTCTATGGAACTTTGTGCACGTCCATAGACCCATGTACGTTCGTAAATGTTGCCATACCATATTTCTGTACAGCATATATAATTGCACATTCATTTACTATTGTAGAGCGCATTTTGAGAAGTGCAAAAAGTTGTCTAAACGGTGGAAAACCTATATATATATTATGAGATTGCATGATGTATGTATGTGTATTTCTATACCGCCCCTTACAGTCACTACTATTCAGAGGCGGTCCCGACTACCCGAAGGCGTGTCGGAGT
>JAQFXW010005947.1:0-10103 GCA_034693945.1 Dendrobaena attemsi | reverse complement strand
CTGCCCTGGCCGGGATTGGAACCCGGTACCTCCTGCTTGACAGTACAGCACGCTAACGACTACACTAACCAAGCACCCCCAAAACGATATGTCACGTAATGTCACAGGGTTTCGATAGTTCGGATCTGGGTAGATAGACCTATATTATAATTATTGTGACTGAATACAGAGTCGTTAGGCCTAAATATTTACAACACAACACAAAATGATTGAATCATTGAAATGAAGATGTATAGCTCACAAACAACTTCTTGCACGAGATCGCCTTAGGAATGCATTTTTAGCCATAAAATTATAAAATAATTATGAGCTTAATGATCTCGATTGAGCTATAGACCTAGATATGTGCAATTTATCGACGAAATCAAATTGGAAGTTCGTTCCATTCTTTGGGTCCTGAGATTGAGAAGATACGTCACAAGAGCTTCAAATTTACAGTCTGAAGGAAGTGCATGCGCTATAAAACATCTCGCAGACGAACGGAAGGAGTCCTCTTGAAATTACGAAGACAGAAGAGCATAGATTAACCATCACTTATATAATGGCCTATGCAATGTAGGCCTAAAGTGTACGAAAGCAGAAATAATGTCCATATCGTTTTGACGAATTCTCATCAATAGGCAATGATTCTCTCAGTGATGGCACTATATTATTTTGAAACTAGTTTTCTATTTTCAAAATATAAAATACTATTTTGATTTCTATTTTCAAAACAGTTTTGAAAACTATTTTGAAAAAGTGTTTTCAAAATAGTTTTAAAAACTATTTTGGTGAATTAAAAATAGTTTTCTAAAATACTTTTCTAAAAGACAATCATTTCTTTCGAATAAAATAAAACAGATTCCAACAATAATTATTTCCCAAAGGCTGTCACATGAAATACAGTCTATTTCTGTTGCACTTTATAGACACCAAATCACTCAGAAACTGTTTACCAAAATGTTCTGTGTGGCCTCATAAAAATTTCACCCACCATGAGAAAAAGAGAAAAAACATTCTGCAGCTGCAGAAGTGAGAAGTCACTGGTACACAAAGATGCACAAATCGTGTCTTTTAAATCCGCCCATATTTGGTTTCTCATTATATTATAAGATTTAACCCGTTGAATTCACTGAACATCCGGACAAAAATAGCAAGAGCTAGAATAAGTCTACAAGTATCTAAAGCCTAACAGTAATTAGAACTTCATAGAACTGCAAGTCACTAATGAATTATCATACAGTGACCTGAATAATAAGTAGGCTACATAATCATGTATTACTATTTTCATTGCCTTTTCAAAAAGTCTTGGTCTTGGTCTTGAGATATCGAGACCCAAGACTTTTGGCCTCAAGACCAAGACCAAGACTTTTGGTCTCAAGACCAAGACCTTTGGCCTCAAGACCAAGACCAAGACTTTTTGTGTCAAGACCAAGACCAAGACTTTTTAAAATGAACTCGAGTGCACTAGAGTTCAAGACTTCAAGACCAAGGACAATAATACTGCTTATAAGACTGAATCAGATCAGATATTATCTAATTCCATCAAGTTTAACTGGGTCAGGTCATGATGACCATCAGAAATACACAAGATCTGGAACATGGTGGCAATTCTTTGCAGTATAACATAATACCAGGGCTACAGAAAACATACAAGGCTAGGCTAAATTAGATTGAAACGACTAATAATATTTTTAATTAGACCTATTACTAAGTTATCAGAACAGATTAGTATCCATCAGACCAGTTAAAATCAGGTCAGGTCAAGTTATGCTGCGAAGATTCAGATGTCATTGGAAAAATCCTTTCAACTGGGTCACGTTATGAACGATAAGATTAGAGACTATGCTGCTTATGCTTCAATCCGATCAACTGTGAAGCATGCTCATTATTTATAGTCTGCCTACCATCGTCGGTCATTTCATGAAAATCAACTCCGACTCCACAAACTGTGGAGCATTGCCAATAGCATAACCCATGTCTTAAAAAGAGCTCTTAATCCCGTTCTTAAAAAACCTCACGAAACCTAATCCGTCAGAAAATCAATCTGCTACGAGACATAATGCCGTCTTCGAGAGACTTCTGACCTGTTGAGGAAAATTGAATTAACATCCTCGTGCGTGATCGGTGGCTTCTTTGAGCTGGCAGCCATGCGAAACGGTCGTAGGAACAGGGTGACCAGAGCTGACAACTGCTTAACGTATTCCTCCTCCTGTTCAACCATTCCAAAGACAATGCTATTGCGCTTTCGCATGCTTTCCGCATGGTCGGACCGGATGTAGAGGTCGACAATCTGCTTCCAGCGTCGTCGACACATCCAACCGCGAAAAAAACTCTGAACCTAAGATTGTCAGATATAAATCGCTGATTAAGTAGGTATCAGATTATATAGATATTTAATATGTATGAACATATGCATTTGAGACCTGGCAGCAATATTACACACAGTAGCATCTCAGTGGAAACACGTTGACAGACCATCATCATCATCATCATCATCATCATCATCATCATCATCATCATCATCAGATTCTTTAAATATCACAAGACATTCAAGCCAAGCTAGGAAATTATCATGCATACAATATTGAGAATAAAACAAATTTTAGAGATTTTAAGGTTAGTACACATTTTAAAATAAAACTCTAGTGATGAATTGACTGTCGTCTTTGGCTGGAAGCGTATAATTATGAACGCCAGCTCAGAGACGGCAGCGTCGGATGGCGCTATCTAAAAAAGGATCATCTGCCACAACTCTGCCTCAGCATCTTCGATCATGTTACGACTATTAGGAACAACTGGAACGGACTGTTATCCGTCCGGGTGGACCATTGGCCAAAGCAGTATCACTTAAAGCGAGGCTACGCTGAGGTCGACGGATGGCCATCGATTCTCACAAGATCTACGTCTTCATAGATCAAGTCAAGCTTACAAAGAATGAATGAAAGGGATTGCAAATCTATTATTATGAGCAGTATTATTACAAGCAACGTTATACGTATTGCCCCCTGAAGACTGCCTACAGTGCCTATAGTGCCTGTTCACAGACCCCGAGTTCTGTTGCTTCTTTTCATTGCCTCAAGATTACTTACTCTCTCGGACACCTGTCGTTGGTGTGCACGGTTGAGAGACATTTTACAAATTTATCGATACGATATGATACAATGCGATACAATACGATAAGGTAAGCAATATGAGTGTCTTGAATTTACAAGTATTTAAATCAGGAAGCTTCATCTGCAATACCATCTCCTGGAATAGACCTTCAGCATATTAAGAATACTGGCATTTGTGATTAAATAAATCTCTGACATTGCCCTGAAGAAGTTTATTTAGATAGTAGTCTCCTACCTTCTTGATTTTGCGAATTTCCTCACTCTCTGCATCATCAAGGTTATGATTTGAGGATCGCCTTTCTCTTCGGTATTCCTGAATCTAACAAAATCAAGAAAACTCAATCAATCCACAACCAATCAATTATAATAAAAAAAAAATTGTAATCCCACTAAGCTCACTAACTAAATTCATTGATGCTGTAATTAACAAGCCGGTCATCAAGTACAAAGTAAAACTCAAAACAAATCATTCTGGCCAAAATACTAATAAAAATCATAAATAATTAATTAAACCAAACAGATTGAACTGTTAACCGTAAACTTGTTGATCAACATTTGCTGTCGGTCTCTGCTTTTCTCAGTTTCTCATTTTCTGGTAAGCCAATGTAAGTCATTAATTTAAATATTAATTGACTTGTTATATTAGTCAGTGATTGAGTAGTCTAAACAGATGCTATTTTACAACAGTAAATGAATGAATGGGCAAACAAATGAACAGAATAAATAAATAAACAGTTCCCTTGGTCTACAGGAAGCCAGCAAACCAACTAGTAAATAAATAAGCTGGCCAGTCAAATGCCCCAAGTCGGCCAATCAGTCATTCAAGTCAGTCAAGTTATCAATGATTGTTTCTACTTTAGCATGTGATGTATTTTTATTGCACTCTGCAATAAACGTCCATTTCCCGAGACAGATGCAATTCATGCAAATACACGAATGAAAAGAATAGCAAAGGTCCCATGTGAATATCCGAAGGACACAAGAAGAAGCAAGACACCTGAGGCACGACGGCTAATGCATTTACTCGTGTTCCAATTCAATTTTAGCGTACAAAATGCGAATGGCAGGCAAGTCATTGTAAAGCCATACAACTTATTAATATTATGATAATGTATTTACTCCGCAAGACTGTCCAGCGACCAAGCATCAATCAACGAAGCTGAACAGTCCTCAGGAGATAAGGACTCACTCAAGCTCCCTTAACAATTTCAGTGGAGCTTCAAACACACCCTCACCATCTTACTCATACCTTCATTCGAGAATTTATGCAGCTCCTCTTCAAGGGAACTACTCTGAGGTGCTTCCTGCTTTAAAACGGTCAAAGACGCGGTTGTTTAAATGACCGTGAAACATATTGGAGTGAGTTCTAGGTAGCAGTTGCAACTCAAGGGGAGGCAATTCCCACCAGCCTGAAAAGACACGACTTTGCATGGTTGCAGTACGGGCAAATGGAACTGAGAGCAATCCTTTCTCCACAGACCTACCACCAGTGATGTGGTCTTGAGACCGCGGTCTAGGTCTCGAGACCTGAAAAATGCAGTCTTGGTCTTGAAGGTGCAATCTTGGTCTTAAAAGCTGTGGTCTTGGTCTTGAATGGCTGGTCTCAGCTTTGTCGGTTAAATAACATTTAATTGGCTTTGTTATACTGTTAATGTCGTTTTTGCTGGTTCTCCGACTTAAATTAGATAGACCGGCAGCTCGCTGACTTCAATCAACCTCCCTTGGGTGGACTAAACTTCCGCCTTCTCGCGTCAGTGACCCTCGATAGCACGTTGTAAAATTGGCTAAAGGTTAGTAACTTGTACTGTTTCTTTGAAAAATCATCAACATTAACAAATATGTAATTTGCTATGCAACCTGCCATCACAGAAAATGTTTTCAGAAATTTCAAAACTTTAACACAATATAATAAATGGACTGCAACGTGCAGACACTGCAACATTGGTTTCCTGTGTTCCAGCAACAACGGCTCCTGTTGAGAGAGTTCTTAGCTGCAGTGGACTCGTCATCAGACCTCACAGGGCAAGGCTTGGGGACAAAGCCTTGTGTGATTTGGTCACAGTTTGGTGCTTGTCAAAATGTAACAAACATCTGATTTGGACGATGGGATTTATATATCACTTAAATTCATATCTGTATCTACTGTGTTTATATGTTTGCGTCGGTATTAGTTTTGGACCTTGAGGTCTTGGTCCTGAACCACCCCCCGGTCTAGGTCTTTTATTTTGGTATTGTGCACAACACTGCTCACCCCCGTAGCTTGCAACACCGACCTACAAAGGTCCATTTTTTTTTACTATTTCAACAAATTTTATGCCATGATAACCCCCTACCTTAGTGAACACTGTTTACCGACCCCTAATAATAATGTGAATGATTGTTCCCCCCCAATGAGAAAGATTCCTACTACTTTCAACATAAAGTTAATGATAAATGTGTGTGACATTGCTGTATAGTACACTTTATATAATTCTTAACTGTAAGTCAACAAGATTTTAAATGTATGCACTTTGAATTCTTACTGGAGTTATTTTATATAAAAATTTTCTCAATAGGGCCTACTGTTATAATAAAAGACTTAATATTTTTAGTTATCAGCCTGTAATGCCCAATTAAAATTAAAAAAATAACAACATTTTTGTATTGTTTGATGTCAACTTTCATTGACCCTACCCCTGTCAACAATATAGGAGTTGCTGTCACCACGCTTTGTGCATCAGATGTTGTTGAATTTCTCGAACTGACCCCAATGAAGGACGAATGAGAAAGACTACAGATAACTTTACCTTACCTCGTATACAGCCATGCTGCGTTGGTTCGTTCTGCTGGTTCTATGACCTAGAAGCTGTGGATTTGAACCTGCACAGGAGACTTTGTGAGAGGATCCTATGCAAAATTATTAGCATCAATTTTCTTATTTGTTAGTTATACCACCCCTTCAAGTCCATTTACTACTCAGAGGCGATCCCAATCACAGCCCGCAGATGTATCAGAATCAACATGCCGAAGCGCCTAAAGCAATTGTGAGTGAAGGACTTGCTTAAGATCCTTATGCGGCGGGTGGGATTCGAAGCTGCAACCTTCGATTGCAAAGCGGCGACCTTCACCACTACACCACTAAATTCAAATGGTGGAAAGCATAACACATCTTCCCTTCTGGACTGACCCTGCTTTCGAGACCTTGAGAAGTACATTCTGCCATGTCAACATCATTTTATGAGGAATGGATAGATAAGAACAATCTTCCAGTTCCACCACAGGACATGGCAAATCTACTTTTACCGACAGTACTTACAAAGACACAATAAAACAAGAAATGCGATGGCAGACCTCAGTCTTCAGGTTCTTGACCTCTAGCGTCAGTTCCTCCGTCTGCTGAACATAGTGCCACTTGGCCTGACGTTCAGTGTCCAAGATCTGCAGCAGGTGGTTGTGTTTCTGCTGTAGCTGTTCCTTCTGCTCCAACAACTTGCTATAGCTGGAAAGCAGACGAAAATTCCTAACTACTATGTAAGACATGGAATTATACTATCATTGACCAGATACTTGCCTCGTGATAATGTTATTATGAACTTGCCCCTCGACTGACATTGCCAAAATGAGTTAGAAGAAAGAAAGGGTGGTCACAAAGCAGTTGCCAGTGAATTGCAAAGACAACAGTTGTCAAAACAACCACAAGTCCAGACAATTATGAACAGAGTCTGCATAGTGCATATGTCGTCTAACATCATTTCTTGATGCAAGCTTCTTTTATTGAATAAATTCCTAGCACGATAAATACTACAACGATTGCATATATATTATGTGACAACATACATATGCAAGATTTTGACTAGTTTGCAGTTCCAGTTTCTTTAAACAACATTAATTTTGTACATAAAATGTGGATATCTGTGTTGCAGGCATAATAAGCAAACGGTAGTGTCCAGAAATAGCTTTCTCCGTATAATGGAGATTGTAGCTACCATCAACATTCAACACTGCTACAACGTGTGAGGAAATTGAGCACACATCCCGGAAAGGATTTAACAAGACATCCTGTTTACCTGCATTCTCCAATTGGCCTCGTCCATCAGTGCATCTGACTGCTGCTGTATTCTTTGCTAGAAAACTTTAAACCTCTTGGCCTACTTTGGATTCATGACCACCGACACATGCACTATGCAGACTCTGTTCATTATTGTCTGAACTTGTGGATGTTTTGACAACTGTTGTCTTTGCAATTCACTGGCAACTGCTTTGTGACCAACCTCTCTTTCTTGTAACTCATTTTATACAAGGCATCCTTTTATACAAAACATGTATCTTTGATTCTTTATCTTTCCACAACTTTTCTTAAGCTTTCACTAATCTCTACATTCTCTACACTTTCTAAATGGTTAAAATAATCAGCTATGCATCTGATACATGACTTATCAATCAAATGCAGTGTTGTATGCTATATCTCCTTGCAATTTCGGCTGCTAAAGAAACTCTGTAATCTGCACTGCATCCTCTTCAGTTACATCATTGGCTGTGGGCTAACCGAAGTTTCAACATCAACATGTATCAACGAAAGTGAAGGATATTGGCTTGTAATTACAAACTCGAAATAAATTTCCAAAGTGCCAATCTATAGCCAATTCTGGGACACCAGAGTTTTCATGATCATTGGAATTATGCAGAGACGTCATGTGAAGCTTGAAGTTCAGTTACCAACTTACCATAGACTTTCCAAAATACCTTCCCGCTCTCACTACTTCACCTGCTGCTGAAGACTCTTTCTGCTTAGACTGGGTTGGTGGGGATCTTGAAGAGGCGCTATATAACTTTCAAATGATTGATCGAATGTAATTTTAGAATTCCTTCTTCAACACCCCACAACGTCAATTCAGCGGGAACATCGCACTCACTGCTTTTTATTACACAGTTCATTCAAAAATTGAGTTTCTATTGCACTCTCCGAGCTTGCTACCCGTGTCTTTTGGCATGACAGCTTAATTGACCTTCAGGACTTGCTATCTGAAGTCAAGATGCTGTCTATTTAACATTATGGAACACATTATTATTAATCAAATCATTGATAATCAATCAAATCCTTATACAAATTTAAACAATTTCACATTTAACTTTGTCTTTCTCTTTCCACTGGGAAATGCTCATCATATTGTACACGTCAATTTTCATTTCGCGTAGGTCAGGTGTGTATCTAATCTGTATTTATTGTTTAGATTTACTAACTCCACGTGAGAAATAAGTGTCCCTTAAACTCTTTAAAGAATTAGAAAAATATTCCTGGATTGTTTCTAATACGCGCATATCACTTCTGGTTCTAAACTTTTAGTCTTGTTGAAATCAAAACATCTCTAACCAATCTCATCTCTCGGGGTTCGTGCGCTGGGAGCATTTCTTAAGGGCACGTGCTGTAAATAGCATTTTATAACAATACAAAAGAACATACAAATTAGTTTTCACAGAATCTGAAATACGTAAGTGTGTATGCTTGCAAGCATGTCTTGATATCATAATTATGGCACTCTAAAGGTTCATCCACAGATCTTCACAATCGGCTTCAACTCGCACTCAGTCTTGAGCATCCACAGGATGTCGCATCCGAAATGACAACGCCCTACATTTCGAACACGTATAAATCTCTGACTCTTCGTCAAATACATCTCCTATTCATATTCACTGCAGCGCCGAACCGTCCGCGACATTAGTGTCCCCTTGCGGATGCTGAAGGTAAGATTTCTGCCGGACGTTAATGTACTGTGGATGTCATTAATGTAATGTACTGGAGGAGGATTTTCTTCACATGCCCCTTATGCACAATTGCACATCCTACCTGGCTTGAACAATGGCCGACATCCAAGTGCCACATTCGGATTCGCTGTCTGCTCGAAGCTCGAACAGGTACGGTCCCTCCTTCTGATAGAGGAGCGCAAAGCAATACTAAAAGAGAAACCATTGCATGTAATAAAGTCAACGCCTTCACCTGATGAAACCAACAGCAGCAGCAGCAGCAGCAGCAACAGCAGCAAACAATACCCTCCAGAATTACACCAGAAGCTGTAATCCTCTTAGAAGATCCGAGGAATTATTTTCCGTCGCCCTTTCCAACGAGGAGTATGGTTTCGGAGACGTGCCGCTGCCTCCGTCTTATCGACACCCTCTCAACGCCGGACCTTAAGTAATACCGGCTCAGCCGGAAAAAAGGCAAAGTTTATGAGAGTAAATAAGACAAGATTGTTCATAAGAGAATTGACTGCATTTGAAGTGAAGTTTTTGAGCAACACATACACGAACAGGCAGGCAGACAGATAGATAGTCAGACAGAGAGATAGAATTACAGACTAATAACTGACTAACAGTGAGAACTGTTCAGGCAGAAAAGCAGATAGAATTTCAGGTCAAGATAATCATTTTCATTACCACTACAAATTGTTGCTGATTTATCATCGTAATTATCATCATTACCACCATCATCATAATCATTCAGCCTGCCATATATATATAAATGCCAAATCATCTGACTCATTATGTAAGTGTTTTGACTCGTCTTGAGCGACAGATAGCCAGAGAAAAACACACATGCAACAGTCAGTAACACAGGCGGGAAGAAAGCAGTCTTGTTGTCCTCGGTCCTAAAGTCTTGAACTCAAGTGCACTCGAGTTCGTTTAAAATAGTCTTGGTCTTGGTCCAAAAAGTCTTGGTCTTGGTCTTGGTCTTGAGGCAAAAGGTTTTCGTCTTGAGACCAAAAGTCTTGGTCTTAGTGCCAGAAGTCTTGGGTCTTGATATTTCAGGACCAAGACCAAGACTTTTTGAAATCAATGAAAACAGTAATACATGATTACTTAGTCTACTTACATCTTATTTAGGTCCCAATATATAATATTTCTTAGTGACTTGCAGTTCTATGAAGTTCTAATTACTTTTAGGTTTTGGATACTTGTAGACTTAATCTAGCGCTTGCTATTTTTGCCCAGATGTTCAGTGAAATCAAAGTCGTTAAATCTTATTATATAATG
>JAQFXW010005946.1:0-10103 GCA_034693945.1 Dendrobaena attemsi | reverse complement strand
AACGGGTACCCGGGTACCCGCCCGTTCGTTTGACGGGTACCCGGTCAGGCATTTTCACGATTTTTGACAGCCTTACTTGTTAGTCCCATGTATTATCCAGGTCCGCGGAAGGTCCAGCCCCCCCCAACGGGCTCTATAATTGACCTCAAAATTTGAGGTTATGACTAAAATTAAAACATAGGTCATCAACTTTTTTGGTAGATGCGAAGAAATAATTTTCGGAAGTTGGGACTAAGAAAAGGTCTTCAACTTTTTTTTCGGACTACATCTAATAGTGTAGTTTATGAATAGTGTTACTATCGATGATCTATTCTATAGTAAAATTAAATGGGATAGCTCTGAATGGCATTAGTGATGAGACAATGACGCTGTTTACATTATTGTATTGTCAAACATGATTTCTGCCACTGTGGTGTCATGCTAATAGTGATTGGAATTTAGCATAGTTGTTATATCAGAGGAAACATATACAAACAAACCTCGCAGTCCTGTAATTCGCTAACATTGACCATCGTATGGACTATATCAGGTAGAGATGACCGCGTGAAATGACATCATAATAATAGAGACTTGAGTGCCATAGGAGTGCTGTAATTCGTATGCATTCTCAATTTGTTGGCGTCATGAGGGTAGGTTAAGGTCAGGGTTAGGGTTTGTATCGTCCGTAGTAATTTCTGTGGGATCTTATGCGCAAAAGTGCATCACGAGAAACAGAAGCACCCCGATACAACAGCGCATACTCTGAGAGATTCCCATGTGTACTCTCAATCGATCAACATCCACCAGCCATACTCGAATACGTTTTCCCCGATATAACAACTATGCCCAATGATTGATCACATGGGATTTTACTTATAATTCAAAATTATTTGAGTAAAATATAAGAAAGTATAGTTGAATATTATTTAAGCTGACAAGCACAGAAAGCAATCGACTTGAAAGATAATTTTTATGTTCAGCTGTCATATTTACAATTAGCCAATGAGTGCATTACATCAGCATTGTCTTGGTAACGCTATAGCCTATTAATTATTACTTTGAACACTACTAAAAATAACTACATCAATATGTTGAAATGTATGCAATCATATTTGTAGGTGCCGGCTGTCAAGAAATGACAACTCTTAACCAAAATCTTGATAGCAGTGTTGGAGTGGAAACTTCTTATGGCAAAGTATGTAATCCAGAACACTGGGCGCGCAGGAAGAGATGGAGTTATTCGGAAATTTCTTGCAAACAACAGGACAGACCATCTTCAGTCCAGAAAACAAGTTCCTCCAGAGATGTCTCAAGTGCCTATGACAAAACATCTAGTGCCACAAGCACTAATAAAGTCATTTCATCCATCAAGAATTCAAATAGAGTTGTAAGCTCAAAGGAGAACTACTCCAGAATTACACACCACCAACTTGGCTCCAACTCAAACCAAAGGGAAAACTGTGATGTAATGGATGGAGTTAAGCGTGTATTTTCTTCAAGATATGATACAGATTGCGATCAATCAAGGGGAACTGATAATTTAGAGATTGTTGATAAAAATCAATCATCTGCAAAGAGCAACAACAATTTTCATCAAAAAGAGTCTATTGCTCCAATATTCCAAGCTACAAAAACTGCTGATGAAAGTGACCATGGATGGTATGGAAGGTTTAATCAATATGGTCAAGAAATAATAGGAATGAGAGTAATTTGTCCGAATGACATCAGAAAACCAAAATTTGATCAATACGAAAATTTTGTTTCTTCAAGAGCAGTTTCTGGCAAAGATCATAATCATAATCCACAAAAATCCTGTTTGAAAGACAATGCTAAAATGCAATCTTTTCATCAACTACAATCTGAGGCATCAGTTGAAAGGGTCATCAGCCAAGAGTTGACACTTTCAAGAAATATTAGTTCAGGAATTTCTCATGCACCAAACAACACTTTTATAATATCACCTTCGAAAAGCCTTTCAGAGCATCTTCACCTTAGAGAAACAGACTTAAAACCTCCAACTTCGAGAACGCTTTCTGGACACGGTATCAGTAGAAACAACAACAATGATGTGCAGAGTTTTCAGTCCCAAGTATATGTCCAAGAAAATTCGGTACATCAGAACGCGGTTTCTACGAAAAATGACCATAACTCTGACGAATATTTGCAAAGAAATCAGTTGAACAGTTGTATATTGGCAACAAGCAATGAAAATAAATTTGGTGATGGTGATGATAACCCTGAATACTGTACAACAGACAGGCAGCTTGCAATTGGATTGCCCATAACTGCTTCTGTGCTCCGGCTAATAAAACCAGAGATTGGACAAGAGACTGCAATGAATGGGCTTCACAGAAGGACAGCGGCTATAGAAGGTCACAATTTGTCGTCAGTAGATCAATTAGAAGCATCACAAATAGGTGTCAGAAATGTAGGAGCCTCAAGCCGTAGAACAGATTATACGCAATCTTTAAACTCGCCAATATTGAACGAAAGTCCAAGACAACAATGTGGCAAGCCTGAGATTGGGAAGAAACATGGTAACCAGAACCACCCACCCTTTACTTGCCTAAATGATCAACAGAAACAGTTAAGGATCTTGGAAAATTCTTCAGAGCGTTCAAAGTATACCAATGGCAGTGAAAAGCCTAAAGAAATTTGTGGTGAAATTGATCCAACTGAAACGCCAAACAGGATAAGTTACCAGGTGCCAACTTCTTCATATTTGCTACCAAAAAACTCAGAATCAAGTTATCAAGTGCCAACTTCTGGATCTTTTCTACCAGGAAACTTTGAATCAAATTACCAAGTGCCAACTTCTGCATCTTTGCTACCTTATGAGAGAAAATGTGGATTTAGTACTCATGGTACCTCTGTAGCAGAGTTGTCTTTAAGACTGGAGCAATCTGTGATATCTTGTACCGCTACCATACCTTGTGCTTCTGTTGTATCTTATACCACTAGCATACCTTGTTCATCTGTCATACCTCATTTCTCACCTAGTACGTCTGCTACACATTGTACCTCTGTCATACCTTGTACATCTGATGAAGGAAGAGCCAAGACTGTCCCCTTGTCCTACAAACACGAGGCAGAAATTGGGAAACGGTTGAGAAGAACTGAAGCTGATATTCAGATGCTCAATGATATTATCAGGGATGCCTGTCAACGGTTGGAAGCAAAATGTCAGCTCAAGCTCAAAGTGAGTGATTGGTCATTACAACAAAGATAGCTAGCTTCCATTATATGCAATGCTTCAGTAAATCAGATTTTATTGGGCTGGTAATTTGCTATAGAAAGGGCTGTAAACGTTATTCTCTTATCCATAATCGTTTGACTGACATCAGAAAGACTGACAAACCTACTTACTGATGTACTTTTGCACGGATCTCATAGTTGTAATTGCAAATTTATATAGCACCCGTTTAGGAAACCTCTGTGAGGTTCTCTCCACGTAGCAACACAAGATTGCTTAAGGCTTATCTCTTTCCTATGGATTGTCACACTGGGAGCGCCTCTGAATTGCTCTGCTGAGAGAGGCGCTTTATAGATCTCCAAATAGATAGATAATTCAACAGAATGGTCTTCAATTGCTGGTAAAACAGAAAAAGAAAAGGGATAAGAAGCTCGTATCACAGGTTGCTTGGCAGTCGATTGCAGTTGATAGTATGATATGAAGTAAGTAAGTAAGTATTTTATTGAACCGCCTGCGTATGTACTGAGGGAACTTCTGGTACGATATAACAAGAATACAGTTTGCAGTTGTTCGTAATCATAATTTCAAGATTTCTAAAGCGCACTGTAGAGCTAAGCGCTGGGCACCAGCTACCGGTAATTCACGTGCGCTGTGTAGAATCAAAAGGGTAGTCAGAAGAAAGTCCTTGTTGGTCCGAGGTTGATATCAAGGAGGTCAAACGGGGATTTCCAGGAGGTCAGAAGGAATCACTATGTTCAAAAGCAAAGGTATGGAAGCTTGAAAAGAGACTAAGAATGAAAAGTATGTAAAATAATCTCACACTGTCAAAATAATCTCATACTAGTAAAACTGCTGACAGCTCTAAAAATTCCTGATTTTATTTGATTTTAGCAGGTCATTCGAACCTGTGTCTTTAAATTGTAGCTGCTTGCAGTCAGAAAGAACATGTTGCCTGAAAGATGTTGGGACGTGGATGGTATGAAAGTTTTGCAGTTGTTCACAAATATAGGCAAAATTAAAATTTGACAGGCCACCAACTTAAGCAACAGAAAACACAGAAGCACAAATTTTGACAACAAAGGAATTGCTGAATACATCGTTTTTCTTTTATTAGCAATAGCTATGAATACTGTCGCAAACCTTTGCTCTTGTTCGTGCAAAAATTGATCCTCTAACTTTTTGATTGCCGTAATCTAGGTATTGAGAGACATGAAATCCCGGAAATAGGCGGGATTGACAAACATGGAAGCCTATGTTTCAAGGATTATAAATTCGAATTAGTGGATTCAAATTACTTGCCACAGCATAATAAATACTCTTCCTTGGTAATTAAATGCGAACCAGACAGATAGGCGTGGGCCCAGCAGGCTACGTCTGCATATGACTTCAGGGGCTGAATTGCCCCTGCAGCGCAAAAGGCTAGCTTCCTCGCACTGGGGGGGGTTACTGCTGGTTATATGTGACGTGATTCCAGGCTGTTCTTAGCCAAGCCCTGCTGTTCACAGCCTACTGTCAGTGCACACCAGTGTGTTCGACCAAATTTGCTTATTATGCTACCTCTACTAGTCATCTATGACTGAGTCATTCATACGTGTTATACAGAATAGGCTGAAACACTAATTTAGCTGTTCTATTCAGTGAGATACACTCGAGTACTAAATATAATATATAATAAATAATATTATATACATAGGCCTATAATATTATAGAGTCCATTTATGGTACTGTCCTGAATAGTTTGTCATTACATACTCAATCCTTGGATCCCGCAATTAATTAAATTCTAGTCTTGTCATCCTGGGATTGACGGAATGCTCCCGGATTACATTCCCTAATTGCAATGTTTCATGACATTTATAAATATATATATAATATATTCAGAATATATATATATAATATATATATATAAATCACATATATATTTTGGCAGTGCCTCTGGCACTCAGTAGTTTTTTAAAATGGAAGTATATGAATTGTTTGTATAAATAAATGCGATCAGTTTCAATTCAAATGTGTATGCAACTCATTTTGTAGACTTGGTCACACAGCAAGCGTCAGAAGTTGTTCGAAATTCTTCAGTTCCAAGTTCCAGTATTCAAGACGAAGACGCTAAAATTTCTGCCTCATATTCTCATTCCAGCAATCATAGCATGACTGCGGAAATGGCTACTCCAGGTGGAAGAACTCCTTCTGTGAAAACTATGGACCTTTCAGATTATAACAGAGATTCTTCTCTCCTTGAAATGGAATCCATTCATGCGAATTCATTAACGAGTTCTACCATGGCAAGGAGTGAAAACCTTGTTGTGAAGCCAGTGGAAGGAATGAGAGATACTCAAACGTCAAATAAATGTAGTACTGCAGATTTAATTCATTTTACATCGAGTGTATGTTTTGGAAATGAACAGTTTTTATCATGCGACCAGTGCCAACCATTTCCTTGTGATTTAATATGTGAATCCCTGACAGATAAGAAACAGGAATATATATCGCCAGTGCAGACAAGATGTGAGCTTGGGTTGCATGGTGATGAGAAGTTGTTTTTGGACAAAAATGATCCGCTTGCATCTTTACCTGAACGTGACGTGATATCGTGCATGAAAGCTGAAGAAGTTTTGCTAAATGAATCCCCTGGAACTCATAGAATGGAGTTTTGTTGCAGTAAATCTGCTGAGTTGCCGACTCCATTTAGCTCTTCTGCGAGTAATGTTGTGCAAGTTGCTTCTGTGGCTCCTGCCACCTTCTCACAGGGGTTTTCTACGTACGATGAAAGACGTTCCTTCGTTCCAGTAGATTTTGAGGGAAAGGTCCATATCAAATGCATTGCGGTTGACTCTGTAAAAGGCAGCATTTGCTGTGTTGAAACACCAACCCGAATCCAGTCGGGGCAAGCAGTTCAGACAAAAGAATATAAACTTCGCTCGTACTCGCCTGTACAAAAGCGGAAAAGTAGAAAGGCTCGTGACCAGCGACGTTCCTCAACCGGCTTATTGATGCTTTCTTCTGATAGCAGCGATGGTGAAGCGTGCCAAAGAAAACAGGTACTAAGGGCTTCATCTCCTGCTCTAAGTAAGAAACAAAGAAGGAAGAATAGAAGCCCTGTGGAGCAGTTGTTGAAGAATTACTTGCATCAGGCATCAAGCTCTGATGTCGATATTGATGGGCTGGAGTTGCCACAGCGTGTAAAATTGAACTCACCTTCATTATAGAGTGCATAGTTACTGTTAGAAGATCTACAATGATTAAATATATCCAATTGAAATTTGAACAACTTAAATCATTTTATGTGTGTTGTTCATAGTTAAACATACGCTGGAAATCGAATCCACTGAATACATAGCTGTTTTGGCTGTGAATCATAAGATGTGACATAATTATTCTACACTGTTTTGATTTTAATAAGTAACAGACAATATTAATATACTTATCAGCTCAGCTCTTTCCAGAACTTGATCATGAAAAATACTCCATTTGCATTAGAGGACAGACTTCCTCTTTTAATCGAAACTGTTTAAAAGTAGAGTTCAGAACAATTTATCTTAATTAAGTTAAATTTAACTGCAATGTTATCTGTTCCTGTTATGGCCTATTTTGGTGTAGGCCTGTTTGGTGCTCAGCTTAACATATGCAGAAATTCAGATCACATCACTTTGATATTAAGGCCTAATTAAGGTAGGCTGTGTTAGGCATTACAGCAAAGGCCCATACTTTACAAATCATATTCTATAAAAATTCGTTCTAGAAATCCTGACATTGGCATCACATAAAAGGAATACCGCCACAGTCTTCTGCCACAACCATAGCTCTGCAGAGGTTCTTTAAGATTACAATCCTGAGATTGTATTATCTGTGAAACTTCTCAAGAGGTTGTGATCTGCCATTTTGATAATGATAATAAAAGTGATTGATTGAATTTAATCCTGAAGAACCTCTTGTTTGGGGACAGTTCAGATCGAGAGCTCTGGAGGACAGTGGCATGGACCTTTACAGTGCTATGGTCGTGGCAGAGGTCTGTGGCGGTTTCAATGGATGCGTCATTGGATGTCCCATCATGCGACGCTCCATACGTAAGATCGATAATGATAATGAATTAATGATTATGATCACGATTATCAGATTATGACGATGAAAATGAGGATGGATTCTAACCAAATCACCGAATTCGTGATACTTGCTTACTGATTTATTCTATTTCTTTCGATTTTCTCCGATCGATCTTGTTCCGTAATCTCTGAGCGTTGCCGACATTTTGTTGAAAGGAAAAGTAAGAATTTCAGCTTTTATTTTATAATTTATTTTATCGAAATATTTAAATATTTCATATCGGTGGAGGTGCTTTTATGTGATGCCAATGTCGAGTAATATCTGTTGTTTTGTTTTTGAGTAAATCAGAAAGAAATACAGAATGCGCTACTTTGACATTTCGTGCTCTACAGGTTTGCGGCTTTGCGCTAATAGTTTCAAACTAACCATCGACGTATAATAATAATTATTGACAGTCTGAAATGAATTCACATAATTGCCTACAAAAATACAGTAAAAAGATAATTACTGTTCTTGCGAAATTTGCATTAGCACGGAACAGAGATGATCTTCGTGTGCTAATAAAAGGCAAGCGATGAAATTACTTCCGCTTCCATTTTTCGTTACACTATTCTGTGACTTCATTGACTTGAATTAACCAAATTACGTGTACACTTCAGAAGCTTGAACATGGCTAGATTGTCACTGCTTTTTGAAACACGCAATATAGCGAACTGATTCACCTGTTATTTAGGAGCATCACTTTGTGTTGGATGTCTACTCAAATCCCGAATCGCCAGAACAGATAAAACTCAAAAATAGACCGATTCGCTGAAATTGGCTTTGCAAAAATCTAGAAAATCTATTTAAGTTCGCAAAATTTGTTATATTTGGAGAAATGTATACACATAAATTTCTGAGGTGACCGCGTGAAACGACGTTATGGCAGCCTTCAACACAGATTGGCAAAGCAAAAGATACCTCATCGTGAGGGTCGATTAGCGGGTCAGGGTTCCCATTTTGAGAGTTGATTAGTGTCAGAGTTAGGGTTTGTGTCGAGTTAGGGTTCATAAAAATATTTGGCTGAATTAAAATTATAGTAGGTTCGAGAGACTCAATGTGTAGGCTTACTCTTTATAATATTTCAATTGTCCAATGAACGTTTACATCAGCCAGCCTTACCCGAAGACCCCATATATAACAACTATGCCTTAACTCTTTCAACCCTAGCGACTTCATCAGATTTTCTGTATCCTCTGGGATCCTGGGAGAGTATAATTTAGCACACACGACACTAAAAAGTCGCTCTGGTAATATTTTTCTGCCCTAATATTTGTACAAATCTGGTAATGCTCGACATAGAAGGATAGACTTTTCTCTAATAATCACATTTCTTTAGAGAAAGCAGATTTTTATCAAATGCCGGTCAAAAATTGCTTTCCAGTGACCTAATATTTGTACAACAGTCTATGTGATGAGGACTCTGCAAATTGAAGCGTTAACAGAATCATTGGATGGGAGTTGTGAATGGAAAGGGATGATGGGAGGATCGAACAGGGAATGGAGAGACGACATCAGGTATTGGTGCGAACAGGATATATACAGCTCAAATATATGCACAAGGTGTACTTACGACTGTGGAAACAAATGGTAAAATATGCATTGGACACCTATGGACTTTTGTCCCATGATGACTAATATATATATTAGACAAAGAGGCTTTTACTGGAAACTTGTATAAAGCAAAGTTGTGTATGCAGTGTCCGTTTAATATTTGTTGCAAATGCATGCAAATCCAGGTACTCATGTGACATCTTGTTTCAAATGATGTGTACAACCTTTTCTCCATAAATTTGCAAATTATAGTTATGTGTGAATACGTTTTACATGTTGGACTGTTGGTGCATAGTTTGTAACTAATTGTGTTTTAACATTTTGATTTTGCAGAACCGTCCACAACTAAGATTGTCATGGACCCGGGTAATTATGATATTTATTGAAAACCGGTTAATTCTGCTTTCATGGAAACACTTTAATTGTTCGCATGAACACTTTAGATGATCCATCATCTGGTCTAATAGTTATGTAGCGTGACCGTAATGTACATACATTTTTTCAAACTGATTGTTCCTTGGACCTCTTCTTTTTTTAATATAAATAAACAACCTCCCTAATGTCTCACCCTTATTGCAATTTGCCCTATTTGCTGATGACATAAATATCTTCAGCTCTATAGTAAATCATACTTCCGGTTTTGCGAGAGAGTGGTGTGTGATACAGATAAGTGAAAATTTGTCTTAATCTTGTGTTAAATTTGATTTTTGCCCGAAATTGCTCTGTGAATCGTAGTAATTCATAGTCAAGAGTATAGGTGATTGTTAGATTAAAATACAAGTGAAATACAAGGGAAGTGTGCGCGTTACGATAGAGCCGAGCGAGCGATAATACGAGTGAATAGCAAGAAGCACATTGAGATTGTTTTGCAGGCCAGTGAGTAAGGGAGTAATTATAAAGAACGGTGTAAAAGATGCCTTTGAAGAAAAGCGATCTCTCGGTGTGTGCAGGTTGTGCAATGTACGGAGCGAACGACAGTTTCGGGGATGAGTCGACGGACACGTGCAAGCAGTGTGTGAGAGTGTGCCGCTTGGAAGCGACGCTGGCGGAGGCGAGAACAAGCCTGGAGGAGGAGGGTAAACGATTGTTGGCTGACAGGATGAAAATGGAGACGATGCTTAGCCGACTGATCGCTCTGGAGGAAATTGTGCAACGGAAGCCAGCAGAGGATTCATTGGCGCAAGGAAAAAAGGAAAACAAACTGGTGGAAATTATGTTGGACGAAAAAGATCAGCCTCCAGAAAAGCCATCGGAAAAGCAGAAGAACAAGAAAGCGACCAAGAGTGCATCCAGC
>JAQFXW010005945.1:0-10104 GCA_034693945.1 Dendrobaena attemsi | reverse complement strand
AGTTCAAAGAACTGACAGCACAAGGTGATGTTTCATTAAATAATTTCAATGATTACAACTGTGCAGAAATTGATGTAAAATCGCATACACTGCTCTTTCATTCTAACGTCTGATTTCAGATCCACATCTGCATCCACGGCTATGTATTGTAGACTAGACGGGCTGACGAGTGGCGACAGTAAGAAATGTTATGAACATGTAAAATAAGTTCACAACATGCTGTTCAAGTGTAAATTGCATTTTGGAATAGACACAATTTTATAAACGGGTTGATTATTTCTTTGGATTCTTTCTTAGAATTCCATCTTTGGAGACCATGAATGTTTGGCTATGCAAAATGGACTTACACTGCCAAATTTAAACGGTAACAATTATTTTAGAACAATAGGCAGCTAGGCACATGTACGACATCATAAATCAGATTTCCTTTACAAGTACCAAAGTTACAAATACAACAAAGATATTTTTGTTTTCAAATATTTGATTGAAGCGGATAAACTAATATACCGGGTAGCTTTTTTGTAACGATGTTACGAATTGTGCCTATTTCTCACTGTGGCATGTTTCTGCTTAGCAAAAGGCAGCAGACTACATAAATGTGCATGATTTTCATAAGCCACATGGGCATCTTTAACAAATTAAGAGCAGTTTACAAGCCAGCTATGACTGCAGTTGATATTCTTCTCTTGCATTGCCATTGTCAAGTAGTTTATTTCTAGCATTCATTCTACAGAATAAATCATTTTGGCAGAGGTGCAGCCATGCTAGCAGTGTCTGAAATATTATTTTACACATCATACGAGTGCATACTTAAACTTTGGGATAAATGGCCACAACTGCAGATTATCCAAATTCATCTAGACATGTGCTTTAGCGAAGTTCTGTTTTACACGTAAATGTGAAAATCTGCATAAAAACTGTTCTGGAATGGATGTCAAATCAAATACAATGCAAATAAATGTGTTAATCTGCCCCTTACCTGTTCTGGACTTGGCTCCAAAATGGTATTCATAGAATCTGGGCGGGGAAGTTCTTTTCCAGTTTGGTCTGGAGTTGTTGCTGTGACGACAGTCCTCAGGCAATCTGATCGAAGGACATCAGCTACCTTGAACTATAGCAAACGATAAAATTAAAGAAATAATAAAAAAATAACAATGGAAATTATAAACTGCATATTATGCGCACAAGACTCAACAAGTTCATCCAATTATTACACAACATTACTATCTCAAACCAATGGACACAGACAATCCAAATTATACAAAAACTTCATGAAAGTCTGTTATCTACTTTTTCATACATTCATGTAATGTCAGTAATCATTGGAGTCAATAGACTGTACATTCAACATTTCATTCCGCAGCAACTTGAGTAAAAGGCGTAAACCTATACAATCCTTGTTAAATGGCTAGTGTACAATTCGTTAGGCAAAGTAAGTCTTTTTCAAGGATGATGATGATTGATTATATCATATTACTTTAAGAATTCACATTGTTCAATTGTTAAATTCCTGCCATTATGTTTAGTGCTTTCAACTGATAGACAATGCTTGTGAAAAGCTTCTGATGACCAGCATCTAGGTGTAAAGTACCTCACCTAATACCTTCTCTTACTGCGTCATATTATAAGCAAAGCATCAAACATGAACCTGCCAAATACTGCTGACATAACCTAACCACATTAACCAGTTAAATGAAAGCTACATCTTACATTTTTACTGCGTGACCTGCTGGCACACTCTTCCAGTGTTTCGGCAGCCTCGAGTTTTCCCTGTCGCCTGTAGAGGGCACCAAGGTTCTTGAGAGTTGTTGTCACAGTTGGACTGAAAAGAAATGACTCTCATTCAAATGTTGGCAAAACTAACAGTGCTCAAGATTACAGAGCAAGGAAAATAGCATCCACTTGTAAATATTTATATCAGAGCAACACTGAACAAGAAACACAAAACAAAGTAATTAAATCACAATGAGCGTGAAATAAATAATCACGTGATGCAATATAGTAGATGACAGTCATTTTTCTTGTCTACTTTCCTTTCATACTTTACGATAACACAAAAAAGGGTGGGTATTGTTCACATTTATATAAGGAAGAAGTCAAAACATCTGGTTGCATCAAGTGTAGGAAGAGGCATCAAAAAACGAACCTGTCAACTTTAGCCGTCTTGTACCAGCTTCCATACTCGGAACTTGGTGACACTTCCTTTGCCTTACCCTAAAACACATGATAACCTTAACATCAACCAATACTCTAAAAATAGAAATATATGGTAGTCTAAAAGCATGAGAGAAATGCATAGGAAGTTCTTTCTTAATTATCGCTGCAATCTAAGCTGCAATGTACAAGGACCATGAAATTTCAGCAAATGATCCAAGTAAATTGAGAAATAGTCAAGAAATGAGAAATTATGAAAAAAGGTTCTGAAACAGAAAACCTTAACAGTCAAGATTATATATGTATATGTGGCACACATGATTTGGAAGGAAATGGATAGCCGTAGCAAAGAGCATAAAACTAGAAGAAATAAGTTCTAATACCTAGAACTTTTGAAATTTCACTCTTTCATGTCCAATAAATACAAACCAATAAGCAATTGCATTGTAGCCTACCTGTCAGTCATTACAGTATAATTACTTCAGCTCTCACTGCCTTCCAAATCGTAGATAAAGCCTGGTGACTTTAGTTTTTAAAAACCCACCTTTTTCTCCTCTTTTTCTTCTGCATGCATCCAGATTGGCTTATTGTCTCCTAAAAAAAATGAATGAAAGCGTTCACTTTGATTAATCTCATGACCCCACTGACAATTCAAGAACAAGGTTAATCAACCAATATTCCACCACAGAGTGTTCAGTATTTACCAATCTTCTCCTACAGTAGCTAGCTTTAATAACCCTTACTCAGAAAATGCTGAAGTACAATAGATAAGGCAAAGCAAATGTTCATTTATTGCATTGCATGCTCAAATCGACAGTTCTTACAGCTGTGCCACAAGTACTATCCAGTAAAGTTAAAAAATGAATACAACAATATATCAGCATAACAGACAGTCCTTATTGGCAGTAAAATTTGCCACTGTTAGGCTGCTAGCTACTACAAATTATATAGCATCATCAATAATGAGCTACTGCTTACCAGCCCTACAAGATCAGTGCAAGCATTAAGAATCACATAATAATACAGTTCTGTTTATGTGAAAATGAAGACAGAGACAATTAGTTTAACAAGCTTGATCCAGAACATTGGCAGCAGACTATTTCACTTAAGCCAACATCTCATCAGTGGAAATGTTATCTGCCTGCAGGTCTCAGCCTCTAGCGTTTGGCGGTTTGAAAAATGCCAAATGCTAGAAATGATTATCTGTATACAAAAATGAAGGTGTGGCAATACTGACTAATTCCTACAAGTACTTCTTTCCATGATTGCCGTTATTTATCTGCATTTATTAGGCATTATCAATTGATGGTACTGAGAAATCATGCGTGAAAGACTTTTACAAAGTCCCTCCCTACACAGTAACAAGTAGGAGAATCTTGATGGGTACCATGTGCTCAGATCATGTGGCAACCATGTAACACAGTCGGTTAACCTGTGACACATTAGATAATGCGTAATATAGATGAGGCATAACATAGAGGTCAATGTGCAACTTAGTGGTCAATGTGTAAATGAGTGGCCAGTGCATTACAGTGTCCAATGCATAACAGAGTGGACAATGTATGCATGGATGGTAGCTGCTGTGGAATGCTTACAATGTTTGGTATAAGAAATTAAACAGTCAATGATGAACTTGCCTCCAATTTTCCCAAACTCTCTTTCATGAGCACGGGTTAGAACCTCCTTGTATAGTAGCTCAGCCTCTTTGTATTTGTTCTGCTTCAAATAAGCTGAAGCCTATTACAAAAAAATAGTCACAGTTAAATACTCAATTTAAAAGAACTTTCTATTACTCTGTCTTGAGATACTTAACCCCTTTACTGGGGAATAAATTTTTTTAAACCCTTCTTACACTGTGTATTTAATTTTAGGCATTATTTAATGTATTGCATATGAATACAAGACGACTGATAACTGTGCTAATCCATATTAGGTCCTTATTTTTCTGATAAACATAAGTCAACACATTTCAGTTTAGCAAAAGAGAGTGCCATCATGGTCCTGGTGAATTTATATAGCGCCAGTTTAGCAATTCTGCCATGTATTAGGCTATATAGGTTCTTATGCATGGTGTTCACGCCGTAACGTAGGTTTACATTGGACGAGTTAACTCGGGGATCACGGTAGAGGGGTTAATAAGTATTGACCAGCAGATAACTCCATCCTCAAGTAATTAGAAATATCACAAAGTTTCTCAGTAATGCATTACTATAAAGGTCTTTTTTAGGATAACCTAACCTGAACAACTTCAGTTAAACATTTCTGTGTCACAGCACAGAGAGAGATGCCAAAAGTGCAGCATTAGACTACCTTATTTAAGATATTAGAATAGTATTTCTGAGTTTGACCTGTCTGAAGAAAAGTATTCAGTAACTTAAGATCTATCAGAACCTATCTAAAACATCTTGGTTAGGATGTAGAAGAATCAAACACAGTAATGTATAATATAATTATATCAGTAAACTTGTCCAAGAGAGAAGAATGGCTGAGAGGTTATACCATAAGTCTGTTCAGGATAAAATGGATGACAAAAAGCTGAAATTCATCATAAATAAAATCCAACAGTGAATGATGTTGATACAGATATAGGGTTAGAAGCAAGAAGGGATGTGATGAGTCAGACAAACTGAGCGAAAAATGTTAATTTGAACAATTAGTCTGTTCAGGTAAGAGGATGATTGCTAATTCCAGATTACAGTCTGACGTTTGGATATTCATTTCTTCAGGAAATAAAATTTGCAGAACAATAATTATGTGTATCAATATACATTATACACGTAGCAATGACAATGGCGCCACATAAAAATTAATCTGTAATACAATAGAAATAACAACAGAGCTCAAGTTGCAGTTCTTACCAAATTGTTTTTGGCTCTGTCTATGCTTGGGTCATCACCTTTTAAATTATGTATATATATTTCAAGTGCTCTTTTGTAATTTTTTTCTACCTAAAACGAAAAATAAGACTTAAATATCCAACAGAAAGGCCGGATGCAAAACATAAAACAAAAAACAAACATAGGCAGATAATACATCAATATAAACATTTATAAAAGAAAACAAACCAAATTGTAGCACAAAGTAAAAACCTGAAAAAAAATCATTGTAGCAATTCACTGCTAAACACCTGCAAACGAAAGTAAACGCAACTGATAGTTAACAAACATCACCACTCGCCAGGCAATAATAAACGGAACAAACTGCAGAAAATAACTAACTCAAAATAAATTGTAGATACTGGCAGTTTTCATTCAAGTGCATAATCATTATCCAAACAAAAATAAAAATGCTAACTAGACAGATAGCTCCCTCTTCATGAACCACAGTAACAATAACCAAGGTCATATTGACAGAACCGTGATATACAAAAGGTCCTGTTCAAATAACAATGACGCTGCATAAGACATTTTCTTAGTTCTTTAACAACAAAGAAAAACTCATCACAGAACCTGAAGGAAATTAAACTCCATCTTAGGTGAAGCCACATAAATTATAATAAAACAGAAACAACAAATCAAGATGTTGCTTCATTCAGTTCTGCTCACATTATTAAAAAAAACTTCTGTTACTTTTGAGTATTGATCAATAATCTCAAAATATGACAAGTCATTTGATTAATTTTGACAAAATCAGGCGCTAGATATGAGCTTTAAAATTTTATCAGAAATCTTCAAAAGGTAACATACATTTTCTGAATAAACAGCAAAACCACTGAAGCAACACAAGCTGCCGAAACTATCTAAGTACAACTGCTAAATACATTTTGGCTGATCCCACAAATTACCAAGTTATTTTTAGTCTTGGCAACATTTGGATCGTCAACACCAAGCTTGGTCTCATAGATTTCCAGTGCTCGCTCATAATACAACTCCACCTGGTGGTAAAAACATGCTTCATACAATGAATGCCACCCACTGTAACCGAGCAACTATATATCATTCATCAGAGATGTCTACTCAGAAACATATGAATGCTTCTTGTTCTCTGGCCTTAGGCAGGTTCTTATTTCCACCATGAATGTTTTAGGCTGCGAAAATTCAAAACTTAGTAGCATGTGCAGGAAAACTCAGGAATAACACATTACATGAAATTCAATTGTGAATTTTCTCCATGTTTTGCCATAGAACTACAGATAACAACATTTTCTCAGTTCTTATTTTGCTTAGTCAAAATAGGCTTTTACTCAGCATTACCACAAATGTTCAGTCGAGGATTCTGAAAAGTATCAGCTAACCCAACCACACATTTCATTCCTCTAAGTACTTCTCTCAAGGTGACTTCTCTCGCAGAGGTGTTACATAAACATGTAAATATGATTACGATTATGAGTTCCTACACTGCCCTTAACAGGAGATCTCAATTGTCAAGTGGCAAGACATTTTGGCTGTAGCTGAATAGTACCAGCAATGCATCTTGCATAAACACTGAATGTTGAGCTAAATTCTTATCATGGAAGTTTTAGTAATAACTGGAAGCAGGAAGACAACATATATACCTCCTCGTACTTGCCCTGGTTCTGACAGAGTAGAGCCAGATTGTTGAGTTGTTTCGCCACATCCGGATGGTCCTTACCAAGAACCTGAAGAAAACGATATATATATATATTCGTTTATTCAGAAAAAAAGAGCTGACATAGACGCAACTTTTTACATAAGTGATAGCTTAGGATGGGTGATCAAAAGGTCAATTTCATTATAAAGACCATGAAAGCTGGTACTTTCAAATGCCTTTATCCTCCTCATCCAAATGTCAAGACTGGATGTTATATTGCATGCTGCTAGAAAAACGCATTGATATCGCAAAAGTGTCACTGAAGTTAAAAAAGGTGTGACTTGTGGTCCACAAATTTCTTTAGTTTCCCCATATTAATATAATTTTTCTCAAATCTAGTTAATAATCAGAAGGAATCATACGCTTCCCGTGAAAGTTCCCTGTCTTCCATCTCATTTGTAGAATGGCCTTATTCAAAGTAACATGGAATGATTACAAGATTCTAAAATTATTCCTGTAAAACACAATGAATTACCTGCTTCTGTCTGAGTGCAGGGTGGCACTCTCATTACTTCCATTGTGACCACCAGCAGTTCTTATTTGTTGTCTGGCTCAACTACTTTTCCACAGCAGGAATTCTTGTTAACAGGGTGACTATAACTTTTCTATAGTCAATATGTCTCGTTCTTACAGTGCCCTAGAAAAGAGCTCTTTATTAGCACATTAGCTCTTTCTTTTCTCAAGAAAAGAGTTCTTCATTTGCACATTGGTTGTTTTACATTTTAACTAGAAAAGAGCTCATTATTAGCACAATCGCTGTCTTACTTTCCCTAGAAAAAAGCTTTATATTAGCACATTGGCTGTTTTGGTTTTTCCTACCAAAGAGCTCCTTATTAGCACATTGGGTCTCATACTTTCCCTAGCAAATAGCTCTTTATTAACACATTGGCTCTCTTACTTTTTCCTAGCAAATAGCTCTTTATTAACACATTGCCTCTCTTGCTTTTCCTAGCAAATAACTCTTTAATAGCACATTGGCTCTCTTACTTTTTCCTAGCAAATAGCTCTTTATTAACACATTGGCTCTCTTACTTTTTCCTAGCAAATACCTCTTTAATAACACATTGGCTCTCTCAATTTCTCCTAGCAAAGAGCTCTTTATTAACACATTGGCTCTCTTACTTTTACCTAGCAAAGAGCTCTTTATTAACACATTGGCTCTCTTAATTTATCCTAGCAAATAGCTCTTTATTAACACATTGGCTCTCTTACTTTTTCCTAGCAAATAGCTCCTTATTAGCACATTGGCTCTCTTAATTTATAGCAAATAGCTCTTTATTAACACATTGGCTCTCTTAATTTTTCCTAGCAAAGAGCTCTTTATTAGCACATTGGCTCTCTTACTTTTACCTAGCAAAGAGCTCTTCATTCGTATGTTGTCTGTCTTACTTTTCCCTAGCAAAGAGCTCTTTATTAGCACTTTAGCTCTCTGATTTTTCTCCATACTTCTCATTTGTAGAGTTGCTCTCTAACTTTCCCTAGCAGGACAGCTCAATAGCATGACAACTGTTTTAGCCTCTTTCTGAAATGGGCAGCTAGATGGCTCCTCTATCCTTTCTGAGGTGTGCAGTACTCACTTACACTGCGGCTCTCTTACCTTTTCCCTAATAAGGAGTGCTCGTTTGCAGAGTGGCTCAGCCTCCTTGTATTTGCCTCTCTTCCCATAGAGCACTGCAAGATTGTTCAGTGTGGCTGCCACCTGTCGCATGAAACACACACATTCACTGTGCAACCTGAATATGTGATAATTGGCATAAATACCTCAGAGAATACGAAGACATGTCTCAAGAGTACCTTGTTCGTAGTACGTTAAGTTTACTAATAGTAGATGGCAGCAAACCTCACTAAATGCCAGACAGGTAACAATAAAATGCTGCAAAGAAATGGACTCAGGTCATGACGCATGGTGCCAACTAGTTAGGCTCCCATATGCATGCATAACATATGTAATACCTGATTACTTGCACTTTTGAAGAGGCTGTTAATCCATGTTGTCTAATGTGTGAAAGACAATCTCACTTGCACAGCTATTGATTCGAGACTTGTTTAATTGTTTTACATTGTGAACACAAACTCTAAATCGCATGACAAATACATGCAACTATTCATGATGATTATTGATTACTCATGATACAATTAATGAAACTAGAAGTGACAATAAATGTTAGTCGCTGCTTTTGAGTTTCCCAACATTTCTGATATGACCCTTGGCTTCAAGAACAATGTCTGATATATCTACGGCCACGGCATCAAAATGTTTGGACATTATCGTTCCAAATAAACAAATCTGACAAGCATTATTAAAAAAGGCTCTCATGAGCTGAGCAGCATTAGAAATCTTTTTGCAAAAAACAAACATGACTTGAGCAAACCAGCAACAGGTCAATATTTCTTCATGTTGTGTATGTGCCAATAACAAGCTTACAAAGCACCAGGATTTATACCTGTACGTAAAAGTAAAATCACCAGCGATCACATCAATATAATAATTGCCGAAGTAACGTGACACGGCAATAGCATGTCAACAAAAAGCAACGCTATACAGAACGGTAACGAACATCAATAATGTCCAGAGAAAGTTACATCTGACTGCTCTATAAGAATCTCAACCGAATCTCAATCTCTATAAGAATCTCAACCGAAATCTCTCTCACCACGCTCTCTCAAGACGCGCAAATATCTTGTTAAAAAATTTATATTTTCTCGAAAAATAGGTCAATGCGAATCGTTCATTATGACACAAACGGTGAATGCGTTAATAGGTCGGTTTGGTTGCAACCAACGACCTACTCACATAATAATTATCATATCACACCGCGCTCTCAATTTGAAGGGAAATTAATTCCACGAGATTAGAGTCGCCTATATATCAATTTATAATTGGTATTTAGTACACACAGATGCATTAGTTGATGTATACCACTTTGAAGTTGCTTTCTAGTTCCACTTTGTTTTTTACATTGCTTTTGATAATCAGATGCATGCATTGCATACATAATGAGCAATGTTATGTGCACAGGCATTGTGTAACAGTGGAAAAAGATATCTATAATCACACATTATTGTTTCCAGAATCTAATTTTCAAAGTCTGGCACAAACAAAGAGAAGTTGAACAAGTTCCGGGTGAGTAAATTTCTCGCTCATTACCGTTTCATTGAATGATTTGCTTATTTACTTATTATGGTTCTTCATACTCCTGTTAAGTTAAGTTAGTTAAGTTACCATTTCTGCAGATTGTATCTAATTATTGGTTTCATTTGTCTTCTTACCTTAATACATTAGTCAATCGCTCTTATTTGCCTTCATGTGAAATCCGGGCTATCCTACTTAGCGGGACTGCTCGTCCCTTTGGACAGTCCGTTTGTATCTAACTATATAATTTTCCACTTGGGTTAAGA
>JAQFXW010005944.1:0-10104 GCA_034693945.1 Dendrobaena attemsi | reverse complement strand
CCCCATGCCATTTAGATCAATTCAAAGTAATGAATGGCAGGATCACATTTTTCAAGAAACAAACAAAAATTAACAAACGAAAAACTTAACTAAAGCCTTAACTATCACCTTAACTAATGCGGTGTATAGAGTTCATAATGAGTTAGGAGTGTTACACTTAAGGAGAACTACAAATTAAGTGAGTCCGTAATCTCTTTTTAAAAAGGAATACATTATTGGATATGCGTATTTCTTTAGGGATTCTGTTAGCATCGTGGTCAATAAAGTTGTATATAATTGTGTATCTAAGCTGGAGTCGTTTGTTGTCAGGCAATCGTTACAAAGTACGGCTATTCCGATCTGATGTCCAGTTCTGTTAGCATCGTGGTCAATGTGTTGGAGACAAACGACCACAGTCCAGTCTTTCCACCCAATGGATACTCGGTCATGCTCAAGGAGGGCAATACTCCAAGGAAGTTTCTCCAGGTAAACGGTCATTGCTTCATATGCGTAATTATATATATAATTATATATACAGTTAGATATGGCACAGTATATATATATATATATATATATATAGTATACACGTTTTATTGGAAGTAGCGTAGTAGGCCTATCAAATAGCAGCGTGGAGCGTCTATAATATGATAAATTGTAATAAATGATGACAAATGTTTATGACATGGCAGGCGTATCACACGTTATTGCATGGTACAGTCTTTACACTATGTTGATTTCAATGGTATTACAGATTACATTGAGATAATCTTTCTGATTTCACAACAACTCAAGTGCTGTCTGCGTGCATTGTCTTGTATTTACTTGGATTGCATTGCTTATAACAGCTAACAGCAACGGACGCAGATTCTGGACTGTTCGGTCTCGTCACCTACAGCCTTGTTACCGTCTCGAACAACGGAGCAGGGAAGTTTACCGTTGGAACGGACGGAAGTGTTACCGTCATCGGTACCGTCGTGAGAAGGGAACAGTACGCCCTCATCGTCGAGGCTACTGACAGCGACCCCAATCCAGCAACTAGACGGTAGGTGCAAGGGGTGGACTGGGTTTAACACCAACTGATTTGATGGTGGTATACCATCTAATATTGGAGTGATTGTGATGCAGGTAGTTGTTAACGCATGATGATGTAGAATGGAAGTTATGGGTAATTTTATTGAGGACGGTAGCCTATAGTTATAAAATTAACGCTGGCAGTAATAGATAACCGTTGTGATTGCGATATTGATGACAGCATCGTTTCTACTGTGATATTTACAGTACGGTACCCGACAATGTTGCACATTATGTGGAAAAGGTCAAACACTCAGCTACAGTGGACAGTTAATGCTATTTGTACTTGGTTAGTTCAACTATAGTTGCTCGGTTTTTCCAGGTCTGCAGAGACAGTCGTATCTGTCAACGTTACCATCGACCAGCCTCTTCCTCCGCAGTTTACCAGTCCAGTCTACCTTGCAGCTTCCAGCGAAGGCGTCCTTGTGATGTCCTCCATATTCACCGTTTATGTAGGTCGTCTGTCCTTCGTTCCTCTCTGTCATTTAGTTCGTTTGGTGCTTAAGATAAAAGCTGAAACTATAAGCTAAGCTTTGCTGCCTTAAACCTAAACTAAACTGAAACTAAGCCAAACCATACATTTGAAAAAAATAAGAATGACTATCTAAGCTAAATTAAGCTTTAATTAAAACTAAACTGCGCCAAACTAAACTCAGTCTTTACTAAAGCTTAAACTAAACTAAACTAGAACTAGAAGTAACTTATATTAGATGAAAACTAAACTAGACTAGAACCGACTGAGGAAAGTTTAACTAAACTTAACTTAGCTAAAATAAAACGTCCTAAAGCCGCATCAGCTTTTGTCTGTCTCCTTTGCATTGACTAAGCGAACCACGTGTTGCTCGTAATTGAGTGTAGATGACATTTGCTTTTAGGCGACGGATGACGAGGATGGACCACTGTACTACAACATCACCTCTGGCAATGTCAATAACACTTTCGTCATTGATCCAACGAGGTGAGTCGGTCTATGACTGATTTCTTCTTTTCTCAATCTGCCTTAATTGTATAGACCCATCCGATAAATTATGATGGGCTGCTGGGCTGATTGCATCGTTGGATGGCTATTGGCTAACAGTAACTAGTTGCCAGGTTTTTAAAACTACATGAATGGTCGCTTACCTTGCTGGCTGACACCAAAGCAGGTGGTTAAAATAACCATCACTCAGAGACTGAATCGCGGAGTGTCACTGTCATTAATGGTCTAATAGAGTTATTGATGACTCACGTTTCGATGGTTGGATTGATTTTTGGTTTGGTTGCTGAACTGTGGAATTCTATCGTTGAGGACAATGGGGGTGAATCATTATGGCATTTTGTCGAGTATGTTATGAACTGTTATACTTTTTATCTGTTACGCCTACTTGCATGTGAGAAGTCTTTATGCATATTCTATATAGACCCTATATTATTATAATGGCATGTAGACGGTTGAAATGCCTTTATCTTCTCTGTTGCTTTGACACACAGTGGAATCATTACGAATGTCCAGAAACTCAACAGAGAAACGCTCGATCATTATGTGCTGGGACTCGAGGTCACTCAAACTATAACTCAACTGGTAAGCAATTACACCGATCATAGGCGCACAGTTTCTGGCTAGGCTGTGAAGGTCGTGGCAGTGGTTTTTCCAAACAGCCGTCAAAATTCTGGATATTCATAGAACTGCATGGTCATTGGCTTACCTTCAATGTGCGTTGAGTAGACAGCAGCCTATAATTGCTACACTATCTTTGCTTTTGCCTACATCTCCTCCATCTGTCGCTCCTCTGGCTTTCCATATAAAATTGAAGCCTGAGGCCTACCTTCTCTAAAGTTACTTGTACGCCCCGATCTTCGCCCAGAAGACATACACCGTATCCATTATCCATCTACGACAATGAACCTGCTGTCTCCTTCTTCATCTAGGTTCAGGCAGCAATCGACCAAGACATCCAGGTTGGCTGAATAGACCTATCCCGTCATATCCCGACTCCTCTTATCCTCCACCTTAGAACTCTCGTCCTAAACGACACCCGCCTTAATACCTGGTCTGCCCTGCCCCTCTGAAAACCTTTTGAAAATCGAATTCTGACTACCAATGGTCACCATACACTTTCTTCTGACTACTATTTTAATAGTACGCAGCGTTCGTGAGTTAGCTATTGCCTATAGCGATAGTGGTCTGCTTTACAGTATAGCGCCTTAGAAATTCTGAGATTACGATTCCAATGCTGAGACTCGCTTGACGACATTACATTTCTTTACCTTACTTTTTACGTGTAATTATTGTAGACAGCGACGGCGACTCTGTCGCTGACTGTGACCGATATCAACAACAACAATCCGATCTTTGGTCCGATCGATGAGTCTGTTTGGTCGGTGATGGAGCTGAGGTCAAACGTTGTCCTCGGTCGAGTCTTGGCAACGGACAAAGACATCGGTCTCAACGGTCTCGTTTACTATCGGGTCGAACCAGGAAATGGGTCAGTCGTCGTCGTCATCATCATCATTAAGATAAAGGAATAGGTCTACCTCGAGTGTCGATCCATTCGTAATCGTAACTCGAAACTTCTATATAGCGCCCACAAAAGCGGACTCGCGGGAACCAGCTTATTCACAGGTGCTTAGTCAAATCAGAATCGTAAGGCGGGGTAAAGATCCAGGAGGTCAGGCAGGAAGACAGACAGACCGGTAAGGCGGGTGATGCTTACAGTTTAGACGACGAGGGAGGTGAGGAGAAGAGGAGGAAACTGGATAGGATTGGTGAAAGAGTAGTGCTTTCAGTTGTATGCTTAAAAGCCGAAGCTCCGATGGGGGATAGTTTATCGAGACAACAGAATGTAGGATTGACAAATAAATATTCAGGTAAGCTCTGGCAGGTAAGCTCCTGCCCCGCTTAGATGAATGCCCAGAGGAGAACAACGCACCCGATGGAAGAACCCCGTTAGCTAGCTAAGTCTTCGGGTTCATCCATTCATTCATGTATACACACAGGAATACACATGGGCATACACACAGGCATACACATAGGCATACACATAGGCACTGCACATGTACTTTATATAACAGACAGATGCGAGAGAGACAAATACGCGATCTCTTTATCATTGGCAAGCTATTTAGCCTATTAGTCATGCCTAGTATACATTCTGGTTGTCTCCAGAAACTATCCCCCACTGAGTTTGGGCTTTCTTCTGTACTTTGTCTGTGTTAGTTGTTGCTTTCCAATTTAATTCTAGTCCTTCTTCTTTTGTGTTACTCACTTAATTGTTATACTGTTTATACAATAAATCATGTTTTTGCCTATTCAATTTCTGCGGACATTTTACTTATTTTTCCTAACAGGATAGCTTAGATGATGTAAACCTTTTCTCGTAGATAAAGTATCTTTTCCAGGATATGTCTATTGTTTATTTGTATGTTTGTATGTCTTAACAGTAGCCTACACCTTACGCTTATCGTGAAATGTGTTCACTCACTGGTACCGTAACTTACACAGCCTGTCCTCTTTCCTACCTTTTCTCAAGACCAATCTCTTTTCGCGGGACCTTGCGCACTGGAAGTGCTTCTGATTCTGAACGGTATGCCCTAATTGAGGAGCTATATAAATGTTTAGATACGATACCGTATCATTTGACAGATGTGCTGATGATTGTCTTGTTCTTGATCCAATAAGAAAAACAATCGCTGATTGATTGATGGATTAATTGATTGATTGATTGACTTACTGTAGGCATTTCTCCATCGATCCCTCTATAGGTGAGATCAGCGTCACAAATCAGTTGACCTTTGACAGCGAGCATCCCTATTACTACCTGTTCGTCATAGCCGCTGATTCACCTCCGGACGCCCGCACGACCTACCTTAACCTGACGATCACCATACTCGACTCAAACACCCGTATTCCCATCTTCCCTCAGAAACTTTACTACGCTTCCGTACCAGAAGACCAGCCAAATTACAACGTCACTACAGTCTTTGTAAGTGGGGCATAACAGCTAGTGGCCTTCTAGAATCTGATAGATTTGGATTGTATTATTTTTGTGGTGGTTAGGCAAAAACAACAAGGGAATGAAAAGGTTAATACACTACATTTAAGACGGGTGGCAGCAGGAGTGGACTGGCCCACTGGGAGACCGGGAAATTTCCCGGTGGGCCCTTGCCCAATCATGATGCTCATTAAACGGAATGGGTCCTAAATTTCCTAATTGTGTTCGTTGCTCGAAGCTCTGATCACCATAAAATCTTCGCCATTAGACCGACTGGAGTTTATGCAACATTTGAAGCCTGCAGAGCGTACGACCGGCGAAATGAGTCCTGTGTGACTTCACCCGACACTGAATTTGTATGTGTGTTATTACTTTTTGACATTTTTATTTTGTGGCGAATAAACAACTTACTTACTTACAGAGCCCTGCTGGATAATTTGATTAGATTCAATACAGTTCTCACAACTTTCTTGATGCTTCGGGTATCAATACCATCATAATCATTGCATCAAAGCAGACATCTGAGTATATAATATATACAAAATAGCAGTGACCTACGGTGCCAAGGGAGCGTTTAGTAAATTTCACCGGATGTGCTCACACTGTAAGGACCGAGAATTCATTCATCGGTTTCTTAGTAATTTGTGATGACTTTGTGTGCTTCGTAGATTTGATGAGAATTGGTTGCGCCACCTTTTTGGCCCCAATACATCCACTCATTCACACACATGAGGGTCCTTCGAGGAACTGGGTCGCAGTTCATGGGCTCTACTTAATTTGATCCGTGTTCCAATTAGAATCCAGTCTTAAGTCATTTACTTTAAGTATAAAATTCCAGTTTTTTATATAGCGCCATACAGTCACATTCGCAAGGCACTATAGTCTATAATAGTAATTGGTTAGATGAGTCGTTAATGGGTTTCAACCACAGGCGATCGATCCAAACTCGATTCCGCACCGTAATTACGTCATCTTGCAAGGCGATACCAGCATGTTCCGCATCGATGAACTGACTGGTCTGATCACGACGACCACCGGCCTTGACTACGAGTCGGCGCAGGACTACATTCTCATCGTATCAACCCAACAAGCGACCAGCAACAATCCTCAGTACAGCTGCACCGTCAACATCACCGTACTGGTAAGTGTAAGCTTACCAGCATGTAAATCACACGTATTCTGAAGCGAATTATTTTTTATTAACCCTATAAGTTACTTCTTCTGAAGAATTTCTCGACCTTCGCTGGTTGTCTTTACGTCAACAGTTTGCTGCATCCATACTAAGACTCAGCGTCTCTTAATAGGTAGACTGTCTGCGTGTCATCAGTGGCGTCGGGTTTCTAAAACCGATTTTTCGTGTCAGACGTCAGTATAGGCCTACGACTCTATAATCCACATGACATCAATTTGCAATGCCATGCATATATCACATTGCAGTGCATGGCATAATATTGCATCGTACATGTATGGCGTAACACTGATTCCTTTCCTTGTCTATTATTTTGTCAGGAAGTGAACGACCATGCTCCAGTCTTCGATCGCTCTTCGTACGAGACGTCGAGCGAAGTTCTTGAAAACGTTTTGGTCGGAACACAGATACTGACGGTTCATGCAACAGATGCAGACAAAGGGGTTGATACAATATATATATATATATATATATAGAGTATATAGGTCAGGTCATGATATTTTGTAGCTCTGGTCGGGTTAGATCATGCATGCTGAATGAAGTTATTTAGATTCAGATTATAAAGTCTACTCTAAGATGGTGGAGAAAAACCAAAGACATTGGTGATATACATTAAAATGACTCACAGGAGAGAAAACAAAACAGCTTAGCACGAGACAAAAAGATAAAGGAATATAGAATATATATGAATATGAGTTGAATCAAGTTAAATTAAATCAGATTATTTATATATATCAGATTATTTGTAATATAGATTCAGTAGAGTTGAATCAGATTCCGTTGACGGAATTAATATGATTAGATCAGCCTTTTAAGACTGTGCTCTGGCTGCTGTTCTTATATTGCGTCGTGTTGTTTCTGAGTGGACGTCGTGTGAGTGGTGTGTCTTTTAAAAAATAGATTCTGGACAGCACGATCCGCTACAGCATTCAGTCGTCGCAGCCTCCTTCTGGCATCAACTTCTTCTACATCTATCCAGACACCGGACAAATCATCGTCTCTCAGATGCTCTCACAGGACTCGACGAAAGCAACGATATACCAGGCAAGTCACACACTCTCTCCCATCTGACCATTTTCACTATTGATGACCAAGTCACTAACTAATCGATGAACTTGTATGTCCAGTGTTTGTATACATGTATGTAGGTCTATGTATGTATGAGGTAATTATGTATGTATGAGGTAATTTCAAAGGTGCTTTGCAAATTGAAGCTTAAATTACACTTAAGAATACCTCCACTTGAAAGTATACTTTCACTTATATTGGTACTTCTATTCAGATTCGTAGATCTGTGTCCAACATTAGAGGGGACAGACTTTTGCCCGACGAGCAGGGACAATGTCTGCCACGACTAAAGGGTCTAGGGGAGAGTCGGCAACGCATTTTTAGAGCATATACATGTACTGGCCTACACACTGTCCAATTTAAGTTTTTAATTAGCTTCAAGCCTAAATATTGAGGGGGGACAGACAACATTGCTGTCCCCTACTCAAAACTTTGGGGGACAGTCCTCCTCTGTTCCCCACGATTTACGCCACTACTTCTATTATTGTTGTTATCATCATCACCATCGCCGCCACCACCGTCATCGTATCGTCAGTATCATCGTCGTCGTCGTCGTCATCAGTAGTGGAAGTGTCACTTGTATTGTCGCCCTCTTTCAACGTTCACGGCCATCATGCACTGCGCTTTTCTGTTCACGGCGACTAGGCTGTCCCTTTCTCCAACTCTGCAACAATGCAGAGTCGCTCCTTCTCTGTCGCTGGTCCGGCAACTTATACCAGGCTTCACCTGTCCATGTGCCAACTTCCAAATGTGTCTTGTAATCAGTTTAACCAGCTGCTGAAGACCAGTTTACCAGCTTGGTCTGTGTGGATTGTAAGCGCCCCTGAGTAGGGATCTTGAAGAAGCACTATATAAATTTTGGTTAATTGATTGAGTAGTAGTAGTGGGAGCAATAATGGAAGTAACAGTTGTTGCTGTTGTAGTAGTAATGGTAGCAGCAGCAGTGGTTGCACCACTAGCAGTTTTGTAGGAATGATAGAAATAAAATAACTGTGAAATATTAATTCTGATAAACATGATTATGTCTTGATGCATGGTGCAGTTGACGATCAACGCCACCGATCTGGGCAGTCCTCCTCTCTCTGCAGCAGCTCAGGTGACAGTAGACGTCGCCCGCAATCTCAACGCACCTGTCTTCAACCCTACGTCCTACTCCACAGCAATTGACTTCACCGCTGCATCAGGAGCTTCCCTTGTAACTGTCAGCGCAACGGACAGCGATGCATTTGTAAGAGTCTTCTCGTCAGATGTAGTTATTGACCTAATCGTATGCAATGTAACACATTTCAGCTCCAGCCTATGCAGTACGCTGTAGTCTGATGTGATTATAATGTACACATAGTTGGACAGCTTGGTGTAAAATCTTGAACTGCGCTTCAAGTAAAATAATCATGACATTTGGTACTTAGTACAAATATGTCGTTCTAAATGAAAATGTTAGCTATAGGGCCATCGTATGTTTGCTCTCTGAGCTCAATGGTGGGTAATTTTCCAATACAAAAGTTTTATTACTGAATTGAGAACTGTTAGTCTTTCAAATTGAATAACTAACAGGTCTAAGTGACTTAAAGTTGGCTAAAGTTAACGCTTAGAATAAGCGGATGACCGCATGAAGCAAGTTTCGTGAGATCTACTTTTATATAAAAGAACATAATATATAAACAAAGAAAACAAAACATACACTTAAATTACATTATTTTCAATTGGGTTGTTTTTGGCTCAGATTCGATTATAACATTTCTTGTCTTTTGCTTATTTTCCAGCCTCCGTTCAACCAGTTCACTTTTAAGGTCGTTGGAGATAACAACGCAATCGATTACTTTGCTGTCGATCCAAATTCTGGAGTTGTTACAGTTAAGGGAAATCTCGGAGACGACACAAATCTCAACTACACGGTCTGTATCTACGTTATATGACCTCGCTGGTACATTAATTGATCGATCGAATATGACGATTATGATCATGATCATTATGGTTATAGTGATTACGATGAGGAATACCATGAACATGATTTCGATTAGCATGACTATACGACGATCAATTGATAACATTTTCTGTAGCCTGATATTTGTTCGCCGCAACTTAACAACTGTTTCTTATCACCTGACGATTGTTTCCTACCATCTGACGACTGTTACCCTGAGTTCAATGGACAATAGTTGTGTGTTATTGTCTGACGACTGTTACCCTGAGTTCAATGGACAATAGTTGTGTGTTATTGATCAGTAAGTCAGTCTCTCGGTCAATATACCTCATGGCTAACGGATGTCGCTTGGATTCTTTCGTTGAAGGTTCGTGTACGAGCGACCGATGGCGGAGGTCTAACGAGCGACGCTCTCGTCTATGTCATCGTCAACCGTAACCTGTACGCACCGATCTTTGCACAGAACACCTACACTGTTTCCATCTACGACAACGAACCTCTTGCTTCTTCCTTCATCCAGGTCCAAGCTGTCGACCAAGACACCCAGGTTGGCTGATCAGAATTGATTTACCCTAATCATTCGATTGCCTACTCGATTAATTACTAAATGCTTAGGGCAACTGATCCAAAGGAAAAGGTGAGAAAATGTTTACACGACTCAACAGAAATTCTTCCGACGTATGACCATTAAGTCAAACAGATAATAGAATGGTTCCCTATGAATCTATGAGTACTTACACGATCTGTCTAGAATTACGTACCTACCTATATCTATCCTTCGGTATCCAATGTCCATCTTTCACTAAAGGACCTACCGAGTTTATCTTTCTTATCCTTTCTCATCCCTATCAAGCACCCAACTTCTCCTGATTCAGTCTCCCCTATCTGTCACCCCTAATGCT
>JAQFXW010005943.1:0-10104 GCA_034693945.1 Dendrobaena attemsi | reverse complement strand
GTTGATTAGAATAGCCCGTAATTCTTTACGGGTTAAGCCTGGATTACCGTCATTTTTGACGGGATATGCCTAGTTATATATAATAGCCTATATGGACGTTATAACAAACATTTAGAAGTGATAAGCTTACACTACGTAATCTAGAAAATATAATTTTTATGAAATTTACTTATTAATTCATGGCATGGCTTTGTAAAGACTACTTTACACGTATTCTATACATAATTATAATTATACTTAGAGTGATTGGTGGCAATTTTGACCCGACAGGTGGCAAGACGATCTTGGTCGGGTAACGACAATGCCAACGAAACCATCCGAGAGGCCATGAAGGAAGACAGCAGACTTCGCGTCACACTTCCATTTCCGGTCACGTGGTCCAGCTAACGAGGCATGGTTCCGTTGAAGTGGCGACAATTCTGAACACCAGAGGGATTCATTATGATTAGTGGATACAATTAATGATGATAATAGCGAAGAAGTGCAGGAAATGGAGTACTGCATAGATGTGGAAGTTTTTCAATATGTACCGCGTGACTGTCATCCATTGGTTTTAACTCATATGGGATAGAATGACACTGGGATCGTCCATTAAATATGACAACAAATTTAAGGAATTTTCTCCCCCTCCCCTCTGTCAACAACTGTCAAACATTCAAGACTCCCTAATAATTATCTCAATCATTGCTTCCCCCTTCGATGAAGAAAATTCTATAATGACTCTCAATGTAAATTAATAAATGTGTGCAAAATTGCTGTAAAATTCACTTTATTCAATTTTTGATTGTAAAGTGAACAAGCTATAAATGCATTTGCCTACACTTTGAATTTTTACAAGAGTAATTTTATTTAAGAATTTGCTTTTTGTATTTAATTGCAAAAAGTAACAACGTTCATTTTTTTTATTGTTGATGTCAACTTTCAATTGAACCCACTCCCCTGTCAACAACTGTCAACTTTTTCCAAACTCTCTCCTCCATTTTGTTGTCATAATTATTGGACCACCCCATTTAACATATTTGTTATATAAGGCTTTATCTGCATGCGAAGACATTGAATTCCAGGGATGGGCACTTTTAACTACTGTATAGTTACTAACTCTAGTTATAATCATACTAAAGAGATAGTTATAACTACTTTTTTAAAGTAGTTTAAAAACTAGCATTAACTTCTTTTTCAAGTAGTTTGTAGGTATTAACTAGTTATAATATGTCGCACTAACTACATTTATTTTTGCCAATTTTAAATTAAATTAGCATTTCGAACTCCATCTTACACGAATTTTGTCATTTGGAATTTTGGACGTTGTTCACATTACACTGTATTCAGTTATTTACTGTGTTCTCATTATAAAAGCAGCAATTCTACTAATTCATTACAATTTAAGATGTCACTGATTTTTTTGTGACCGTCGGTAGGCCTATTACTATTACGCCAATATACTTTCGTTGAATATCAGTAAGCCTAATCAATTCAGACAATACATTCTCGTGTTACTTGGTGAATATAACTGGACTGTATAACTTGTAAGTATATACAGGGTGGCCCAAACAGTGAAAACACTATAGAAGGGGTTTCTGAATATTTCGGTCTAAAGTAAGATTTTTCAAATAAATTTTTACAGACTGAAAGGCAATTCATATTTACGTATAACTCCCAATTTCACCAAAATATTTCGCACCGCAGAACAGAAGTTATTCAACTTTTATTGCCGGTACGCATTGTTTTTGGTGCTTCAAATAACGTTTAACAGTTTTTGACAGTAGATTTTTAAAGTGAAATTCTGCAGGCTCAATGGTAGTTCACACTTACATAGGCCCTATATACAGCGCTATAACTTTTATTGCGTTTGAAATACGGCCTACTTGGATAGCATTTGGCTGTTATATGTAAACTAGCTGTAATCCGTAAAAATTATGGACAGTTTTGATCAAGGACCACAATTTCAAAGAATGTACTTACTTACTTACTTACTTACTCAAAACGCAATCAAAATCGTAATAAAAAATTATAAAAAGATACTCACCCTATCCCGTGCAACGTACCCTATTCTTTGTGCAAATGGCTTCTTTTGTTCGCTTCCGATAATATGGCGTTCATTCGAAGTTTCGGTTGGAAAATAGGACTAACCAACCCAAGCGTCCGTATATATAGTGCGATCAGAGGCTGAAGGCGAATTTTAAAGAGTAAAACTATACTTACCTACTTACTTACTTACTGGAATGCGTTGGTGCGGGCAAAATCTGCTAGACTTTACAGAGACCGTTACGGCCGCGAGATCTTAGCGAGAGCGTTAACGAGACCGAATTAGCATATAAGCAAAATTATATATGTTGATATGAATTGCCTTTAAGCTTGTAAAGTTTTATTCAAAGATTTTCACTTTTGGCAGACATAGGCCTATTATTGGAAAAGAACTGCGTGCTTAACTTTTTGAAGCATCAAGAAGCAGTGGGTGACGTCATTAAAAATTGAATAACTGTTGTTCTATGAGAAATATTTTAGTGAAACTTGGGAGTTATACGTATACGAATTGTCTTTCAGTCTGTAATATTATATTTGAAAATTCGTACTTTTGACCGAAATATTATAGAGAAAAACCTAGTGTTCTCACTATTTGGGCCACCCTGTATATATGCATATATAGTTAGCAAAACTAATTCTAACAACTTGTCATCTAAAGTAGTCAACTAGTTATAACTACTTATTTCAGAGGTATAGTTAGCAAGTATGGTTATAACTACTGGTTAAGTATAGTTGGTGCCATCCACCGTTGAATTAACGTATATATATATAACTCAAATCTGCAGATAAACTATATTATTTTACTTTAGTATTATTCGACACTTTCAACTGTTGTTCTTTTCATATCAACCGTATAATTATAGGACCTATCTGGCGGCGCAAAATTATATATATTCATATATATATAGGCTTTTAGAATGTATATTCTATATTTATATTATAATATATATGTAATGTATACATGTATATCATATGGTTTGCAGCAGATCAACTTCTTTGATGCCGACCGATCAAGGCAAGATTTATAGACCTCTTCATATAGCTTCTTATTTCATAAAAGATGAGACAACACTCCGTTGTCTATAAATTATAGCTCGCCCACATGCAATGCCTGCAGTTTGAATACTCCGATGATGGGTAATTAATAGGTCTTTAGCACGTGACCGTCATCACTGAAGATACATCTTCTGAGAATTTGCCATAAACAGATCTTCCGTTCGCAATATAATCATTGTACAATGATCCTGTTGTCTATCACTCGCACTATATTATATATATATACACGGTGAACGGAAAACACCGAACAACGATAAGTTACGCAATAATTTGTATATTTGAATGAAACTAGGAGAAACTTCAGTTTAAAGGTTATGAATCATGCAGTTTTAATGTGTGTTTAAAATGTTCTCCTTAGACCTCAACGCACGCACAAAGAAAGGCGCGCTCGCCAAAGACTATTCAAGAAATCGATAATAGCTTGATTAAATATTCGTCCCATGCCTGTTAATTAGGCCAATACGCTAACGCAATTCTCCGACACCGAGCACCTTTGTCTTGTAAGCTTTTCTAGCATCACATCCTCTGATTTTGTATACTCCTTGGGATTAAGGTCTGGGCCATATTTGGAAGACAACGAGGGATCAAGTGGAGGTTCGGCTTTTTCCCGTTCACAGTGTATATCCATTATCCAAGGATGGCATTGGATGCATGAGGCGATAATCAGAGGAAGACAATGATCAGGTGAGAGTAAGCATATGTATACCCATTAATGTGCACTGCCCTTTATGCTACTGTATTTTCATTCGAAGAATAGTCGCTTAGCTTATGCATATTACTAGGTATAGGCCCTACACTGTATAACCCGGCAAAAATTGCGTGGTCTTCTGGCTCTGCACAAACTGCCACTTAAAATGTAAATTCTAAAAGAAATCAAATTATCGTGATCTTAATTTTGTATAAGAGGTCTTAATGAATGTAAAGCGCCCCCAGCGAGTAAAGGTGCCGCCAAACAGCCAAATAGAAATGTGAGCTCCATCTTGCGAATAGAATAGTGAATTGTCAGCGATACGGTCTAGTTCTGGACGGAAGTGCAGCAGCAGAACGAAGAGCAAGACAAATGCTGTGCTGGGATGTTTCCAATGGGGTGAGAAGACATACGATCAATAAACCATTGTAATAGGGGAGTTTGAATTGACTAATGCGTTGTACTCCAGTCTCTATACTTTAGGTCCATGTACCAAGTTGCGATGTTATCGAAAAAACAGTGGGTGACGTCACTAAAAGTTGAATAACTTTTGTTGTGTTTGAAATATATTTGTGTGTGAAATATGGCAGTTACATGTAAATATGAACTGCCTTTCAGCCTGTAGAATTTTATTTAAATATTCTTACTTTTGACCGAAATATTAGGGGGAAAAGTACGGGTTTGCTTTTCTTGGTTCAACCTGTATATGCTCTGCCAAAGTCACTTTCAATGCGAAAATCATTGAACGTTTACCTCGATATTCACTCATCTCATCGAGTCGTCATATAATTTAAATATGTTAAATGTCGCCTCATTCAATCAGGCTCATCAATTGGCTCCATGATTGTATTGCTCGACATCAAGCTGATATTATTATGTGAAGATTAGGCTTCAAGGGACAAGCAGTCCAACGTCATAGCTTAATCAAGCCGTGATTCCGAGACTATACGCACGTATATACAAACTGCTTTCTGGTACAAAAAAACCGCTGCGAAAGGCGCGAATTAACATTAGCGCCAAACCGTATTGTCCTATATAGCTGAACCCACGCAATTGACCCTTATAGGGCGATCTAATTTATCTATCAAGCAACCGTCAGGCGCCAAAGAATATTCTAAGCAACCCCAGTGCTCAATTTACGACTATCTTGATAATAGATGAACTCTCTGCATATGTAATTATGTATACGCGTACAGGGGGCACTGAGTGCACATCTCTGATATAACCGCTCGTCCCACGAAATAAAGTTATTAGCTATATTCTTTTGTTGCGGGGTTGAGGGCGTACCTCGTGTCTAGTTGAGCGTGAAATGACCACCCCGTGTGCATGCATACACTCGCCCTAACAGATTTGGCCCATATACAGGGTGGTCCAAAAATTACCCCTTACGGTTTACGGGTTTCATAATATTTCGACCAAGTAGAAATTTTAAATAATAAAAAACAATTCATATCTACGTGTAACTGCCGAATTTTACCCAAATATTTCAAAATAAACAAAAGTTACGGCCCTTCTAGTGAGTCCACCTACACTGTATTCCGATGATTCAGAGAAAATGTAACACAACATAATTTACAACAAAGTGCTGCGATCATTGTTACATTTAAAAATGTTTGACAAAATTTGGTCGTTATAATTATTTTGTAAATATGAATTACCTCTAAGCCTGCACAATTTCCTTAAAAGATTTTTAATTTTGGCGGAATTATTAACAAAAAACTGCTAAGTTTTTATAATCATAAAAAAACAGTGGGTGACGTCACTAAAAGTTGAATATCTTTTGTTTTATTTGAAAATTTGTGGCAACAATTTTTGCAGTCATACGTAAATATGAATTCCTTTTCAGCCTGTAAAGATTTATTTTAACATTCTTACTTTTGACCGAAATATGAGGGTAAACCGTAGGGGGGGGGGTCATTCATTGGATCACCCTGTATATGTAGTCGACAAATAGCAAACTGATTTCCGGCGTTGGCTGTGTTGCTGCATGGTCCGGATGAAAACCGAGAGATATAGGCTACACATTACAAAGTTGACATGTACAGATCGACGTTCGTATTAGCAACGAGTGAGTGGACGTAAAGCACCTGTGATGGACAAACCGTCCGTCGAGCCACAGCTAATAGACATCAAAGGAAGCCGACGGGGTGCTAATGGAATCAAAAGCCAGGCGAAGATCACCTGAACGCAGACGACCCTTCATAAACTTATATCGACAATTATCTTACCTGATGAATTTAAATTGTCTTTGCTCAGCGCAGACCGCGTTCGCCTCAGTCGAGATTTATGAGTTATCGTGTGTACACAGTGCACGGGTTTTCGTGGAAGAGTTGGGCAACTTTTCATCGAATACTCTTTAGTACAGTTTAAATTTTATATGCTTAAAGATCTGTCGTATTTACATAATTATAGCGACCAAATTTTATGAAAATATGTTAAACTTATCAAAAGTTCTAAAGCACTTTTAGCTCACCTACGAGTCTGTATTGAATGTATTCTGCAGTGTAACGCAACAAATGCTACAAAAAGTGCTGTAAGTTTGGTTCTATCTAAAACATTTTGATAAAATTTGGTCAATACATGTCAATATGAATCACCTTTACGCCTGTGAAATGGCATAAAAACGTGTTTACTTTTGGCCGAAATATTAGCAAGTAACTGTTAAACGTTTTTGAACCGTAAAAACAGTGGACCCAATAGAACTTGAATAACTTTTGTTCTACATGTTTGAAATATATGTTGGTGGATTTGGGCAGGCCTTTCAGTCTGTAAACTTTATTTATAAATTCGTAGTTTTGACATAAATATTAGCAAGCAACGTATATGGGGGGGGCGTATTTTGGCTCACCCTGTATTTGCACATGTACGCGGCAAACAAAAGTCAATTAAGAAACTCATTTAACAAATATACTGCATATATATATATGTATGTACGTCACAGTACCTGTAAGCAACCCGTAAAAATTCTGGAGAGATGATTGCAAAATATTGCATCCCATGGCACAGTTTTCTCGTCTAAAAGATGTTGACGGAAAGTTGATTTTCCGGAAAAATTGTACAAGAAATGGATTTAATATAATTTCTAACTGTGTTTATGTATGCCTTTATATACAGTATATATACATATATAAGCCTATGGTGCAATTAGCAATTGGTTAATGAAGAATCTCATGCTCTATACTTTCTTAATACAGTGATAATATAATTTTTCTTAGGAAGACATTTATTGCCTGTTCACATTATTAGCTCTCTGCTTTTATTGGCTTTCTGGTTTTAGCGCTGCAGACAGAAGCTAGAAGCTTATTCTATGTATACTGTGTGCGACACTATTCAGTATAACTCATAAAAAATCCGCTAGAATACTTCGCAATGCATGGACACAATGTACATGTATAATACGCATCAAAACTACATGTATCAAACTATAATCCATCCATTTGATACATCTTTCTCATGGTCTTTAATTTTGAACTGCCATCTGACGTCTTATAATAACGAATTGCTTTAGTCAACAGTATGGTTATGTTAGCTCATCTTATACGTAGCTGGTCACAATGCGCATACGTCTTTTTACTGCATGCGAGAACATTACGGAAACCTAAACTATAAAGCAAGAGGCCATTAAGTTAAAACGACAATATATTGTCGAGTTCAAAGCCCTGCGGCTGAGATATACATCTACTTAATTGTAGGATCTTCAAAACAGTGAAAAGTCGGCAGATTAATGGACCGATTAATTATCTGTGTATATTTAGAGTCATTGTCTCGACAGCAACCTTTCACAAAGATATAGCGGTCGGCCTGTCGTCGATGATTTAAGGATCTCATATCGAGTATAATAACAAGTGAACCATATATATATGATATATATATGTATCATATATATATGGTTCACTTGTTATTATTATATATATATATATCCTACAGACTACACCTGTAATTAAATATCGATAATTTTAATGGCGCTAATAACAATGCCATGAACACCTGAATGGTTTATTGGTACAAGCAGCGTTTAAAACGGATATTTGAGCAGCGTCGACCTGCGCACGAGTTTATGTTGTGGCAGCAATATTCCATTGTTTCATTGTCTCACTTACCAAAGAACCATCTTATTATGTGCATACGATGGCATATCATGGCGCTATAGAAATTCAGGATCTACGATTCGAGGCGGAATTTGGTACTCACATTTCTATAGACGTCTGCAGTCGACTATTTTTATAGGATCTTTATACATGAATGCAATTTTAATTTCCTATATGCAATTGCAGACTATATACCGCTCAACTAAATTATTAAAGCGCTATAGTGCATAAATATTTACATGTTGTGTGTATAATTGGATATAGGCAAATATGAATATCTATGGCATGCCTCTATATTATGCATGTTATTGCTATGTTGGAGAGGGTCTACAGTAAAATGGATAAGAGACTGCATGCTTTGACTGCATGGCATACACGAAGATCAAGACCAAGTCTTATAATATATTGAATTAACCCTCTTTCGCCAGATGGCGTAATAAATGAATCCGTCATAATCCCATGCACCGCGTGCACCAACCCAACCTTCGTTGTTATAGTTGCGCTGCAGTGCGATGCTGTAGTGTGTACTATGCATCATTACATTACAGTTCTCATCACTGTCTTACTCGAGATCTGTAGACCTTTTCCTGCATGACACTCCATTATTTTATAGTCCACTGGATTCAAATTGTCGAGTTGGCCACAAAGTGGGCGGGACGAAGTGTTGCAGTTCTGAGTAACGCAACAGTTTCCTTAGCTTTGTGAGCAGGAGTGCTGTCCTGCTGGAATGTTAACTAACCCGTTACGTCACCAATGTCTGCTAAAGGCCCTGCGTTAGGATAACATCTCTATTGTCCATTGATCTTATTACGTGATTTACAATTTATATGACTCGATTTCCACAGGTCGAAATAAGTTGAAAATACAAATCCCCAAATCTCCAATGGCTAAGCCCAGCCTTAATTAAATCTATAGGTAAGAAACCGGCTGCATAAAATGTGTTTAAAAGCTAGAGGAATGAATTCACAACCCCACACTGCAAAACTGTTAAGACCCTGAAACTGTTTAAATCCTACTTAAAGGACATCATGACTTTGGACTATGAGAACTGCTGATGTAGTCTACGTAGATAATTTGCTGTGTTGCTTGGGACGATAAAAGCAAAGTCGGAACATAGAATTGCCATTGAAGTTAATAAATTGTACGGAATCAAGTGACGCCATCTTTTCCTGTTTTGATTTCTATTCTTATTCTTCTTCGACTCTTTTATCCTCCTCTATACCTAGTCCCACCTTACAGTATCTCTTTCGTGTAAACAAATACGTTCTGCACAGTATTAAATGTGAAAGGGTAGCACACATCGAGTAGTATTTATAATAGCTGACATTTTATCAGCTTATTTTAGTAATAGAACATTGATTTAGGCCTATTTGTACGTACATTGAACCATTGTTATATATGACCTAGAAATGGGTGAATATTCGTAAGCAGTATAGTTTCAATTGTACAGTTGCTATGTTAGAAAGCTAAGCTATGTTGTTTTTGTTCTCACTATATAGGCCTATCTGTTTCTTGTCACTGATATTAAGTGGTACTATGGAGACGATGGTTACACTGTGCTTTTCTGTTACTGAGATCGCTGCTTTTATTGCTTCATTGCTTCTGTGCAACGAAGACTTTATTCATTCAAGTCGTCTGTCTGAAAACTGTATTTCCAGACGCATCCTTTATCGAAATATTGTACGAGTAGTATTCACTGTACGAAGAACGACTGCAGGCTAAGGTACATGTAGCTGGTTTTCCATCGCAGTCGGCGTCATTCTTTACAAACTTCGATTCTAAATAACACTATTAAAGAATAGTATACCAGTGAAAGCTTATCTCTAAAACAATTGTTAGGTCATTAAGCAACATACAGTAACGTGCTGTAATCGGATATTGGCAATATAGGCCTAGCATGTTTAAGCGAAAACGCTGGCTGTTGCAAAGCACTAATGAGTTAGAGGAATAACAACAATCTTCAATTTTTTGTCGCAGTAGCGTGCATACATATAGATGGTTCTTTTCAAAAGTAATGCACGTTAGCATGTCTAAGCGAAAACCCTCGCACGATCAGGGGTGTCTACACCATAGAAGCCTTGGAGCAAATGCTCCAACTCAGAAATAGGGGGGAAGGTTTTTGGGAAGTAGGGGTAATTTTAACTTTTTAAACATTGTACCATTGAAATCCTATTACCATAATTTTCAAACTTCTATGCATGACTTAAGTAAAGGGCATGCATAATAATAAGGAAATTTTTTAAGAGA
>JAQFXW010005942.1:0-10105 GCA_034693945.1 Dendrobaena attemsi | reverse complement strand
TTTCCGTTTTGGCCAATACGGAATTTGCTGTGAGAATTCATTGGTAAACATCGCCAAACGATGTGTAGCTCAAAAACTGACAGACATTAAATTTTGACCGAGAATGGAAGATTGCAGAGTGCTTTATATGGAACAACTTGCAATTAACCTTGGAGCTCTATATTTAGACATTAACAAATTCGATGACTCTAATGGGAAAGGTCCAATTTTGTAGTAGAGCATCAATCAGTCTACTGTGCACCCAATGCCAATGTTCCTCGAAAGGTCTTCGCCAAGTTAAGAAACGGTCAAATAGAGCGAGACAATACTAGGCAACTAATCAAGGCAAGATGAGGAAGGCTAGGATACCTAGAGTAAAGAAGGTTAGGCAGATGGTAAAGATAAGTTATGTTAACATCAGATAATAATTATCTTTACGAATGCCTGTTCCAATTTAAATGAATTTAAATGAATCCAAGGTATAGGTATAGGCCAACTAGTCTGCGACAACTCTCATCTGCTTGTTACAATTGAATGTTGATCTATTCCATGATCTAAATCGGCCAATTTTTACTCTTAGAAACTATGAATCAATAATGAAGTTTTGATTGATTTTCTCTCGCAGATGTATTGGCCGAGGCAGTCAGTTAGTTGCCTGTTAGACTTCTAGACCTAATCTTGCTTTTGCATTATTCTACGACCTATTAAAAAGTGTTTATGACCAAATAAATGGATCATTAACGCGCTAAATAAATGTCTTTGGTGTTTGCGGAAGAATCATTTCTAGGGTCAGAGGTCAATTGTGCAGATTGTAAGACCGTGAGTGTCTATGTTGCTGGATGGTTAAATATAATGCCGAATAATAATTAGTTTGTATCTAATCGCAGTGTCTCACTTAGGTAAAGACCGGTAGACGACTAATCTCTCCAATGACTACGTGCATACCTCTGTCTCTGTCTCTCTGTCTGTCTGTGTTAAGTGTGTTTCTCGCTTTGTCTCTCTGACAATCTCTCTGGTTTCATCCAATCCCACGCGATCGAGCAATGGAGGCGAGATTGCAGTCGTGACCATTGCTTCTTATCTCTGAGGAGCAACGTCCAACGTCAGCACTCGACCAACAACACACGACAAGAAAGAGAGAGAGAGAGAGAGAGAGAACTTATAGCTGGGTCGTCCATCGATGACAAAGTCTCGCCCACAGCCCATCCCTCCAGCCCTCGCTGTCTCTCCCCGCCAACCCACACCCAGAGAGCAAGACTTCAGCTGTGGGCGACAAACCTCAGGGAGTGCATGCTGCTCGCTTCAACCTTTCCCTCCAGTTCCGTGAGACGGATAAAGGTAAGACATTATTATCATCTTCATTTTATTACATTTCACAGAACATTTGCTGCAATTATAGTCAGTTAACGACGATAAGGAAATTCATTAAGTCTTGCGAGTCGTTCAATATTTTGAACGACAGAAGAATTTCATCAGATAGTAAGTAGGTCTAGTTCCTCTTGCTCCAGATAATAACACACGTATCAGACAATACTATTCTATGTGGTTGGCCTTGCCTCGTGGATTTATATCTAAATAGAATCCTATTTATAGTGCGCTTGCTACAGTGCGATTTTTAAAAACTTTTTCATGATCCTGTATAGTTTTATAGTAAGGGTTAGGTCCTGAACCTTTCTCAAATTTGCCAGGTAGAGACGCTATATGAATCGCCGTGATGAACGAATCATTTCACGTTATTATCATTCGTTAAGCTTCAACAGATTTAGATTGATCCAATTCTTGTGTGCACCGAGGTTGCTAATTGACTGAGCTATAAATGATCAGAATGTAGTTTAGCTTTAGTTGCCCAACAACATCTGAGGCTATGTGCTTTATTTAAAAAAAAGTGTTCATCGAAATGAAAATGATGTAATGAGTGAAACACAAAATTGAATACAATGTCATGAATTAATATATTAACGAATTTTAATATTTCTACACTGAAGCTGCATTTCAAGCTCAGATTCACCAGACGGTTGTTTTAAGTTGCTCTGAGGTTCCTACAGATGTCACGTGATCCATCATTGTACACTGCAAGACAATGCAAGACAATTCTCAACACAAATCTACAACCTAACATTGTCTCTCTGTTCTTACATCTATTTGTCTGCCTCTTGGCGTATCAATTGATCTCTGCTGCCATCTGTGTCTGCCTACTTCATTCTGAGATGCTCTCACAGATCGCATAATATATTGATTTGACCTGAACTTGTTAATAATTCAGTCTTTGCTCTTCATGAGGAGAGTTTTGCCAATCTATTCACGATCGAATGGTGACCCAACTAATTGCATTATTCAAATAGACGAAATGAAATGAACCATCTCTGACATGTACATATATAATTATGCAGATAAATAACGTTATTTAAAGGGGCCTATATGAATATAATATGAGCTTGAGAATTATTAATTTCAAAGTCACATTCAGGATCATCTTTATCTGAGCAGAGAACCGAAACGATTGAATTATAGCATACAGATCAAGAAGACAATAGTCACTTGTATTCAATTTATTGTTCCGGTTCTCTGCTCAGATAAGAACACGAAGACATTGAACAGACTGACGGGCACAATATTGTACATGATGTGCCTTCTGTGCAGCTGTTATTGCTTATGATTTATTAGTTATTGTATTGACCTCATTGATTTCTTGTTCATCCTGTTTTCTCCAACTTCTTCGATCTGTCCATCCACAACGTTTGTTTGTTTCTCTCTCTTTTTCTTTTCTTTGTTCAAGTCTTCTCTTCATTCTTACCATATTATTTCTAATTTATCTGATTCTGTCATCATCATTGCTCTCTCGGTAGGACTATTGATTTCGACTAGCCTGCACGCTCTCAACATCTTCTTAAAAACTGTTTCTTTTAATTTTACCCCAAAGCTGTTCTTCTCTGTCTGTCTGTCTCTCTCTATCTTTCACTCTTTCTGTCTCTCTTTCTGTCTCTGTCTCTCTGTCTCTCTCTCTTACACAAATGGGACAGATTTACATCGTTCCATTTGTTTGCTTGATCCCAGCTATAACCGATTCTGTTTCTTTGTCCTGCTGAACAAATACCAGAGGTTTATTATTATGGTCTGGTGCTACATCATTTGTAATTTCTAATTTACTTCTGTCTTTTCTATTTTCTGTCTTCGTTCTTTTATTTACTCTCTTAGTGTTTCTTTGCAAGTTTCAAAACGAAGATCAGCCTATGCGACCATAATGTACAGTAGATTCTCAGATATGGATTGAATTAGTTCATAATTAGCTCTACTTGAATATCCGTCCTTTCAACTTTCTCTTCTTCTTACTTGTAATCATTTCCGATGTTCACAGAAGGCGACTGATCGCCAGCGAAGAGGAATGGGAAAGAATCAGACGAAACTGTCTTCCACTGAATTCAGCGATGTTCTCAGCGGAACCAAATTCAGCGAACAAGAGATCTCGACCTGGTTCTCGAAGTTCAAGACGGAGTTTCCGAAGGGAAGAATTCGGAGGTATGAATTCATGGTCATGTACAAGAGACTCTTTCCAGATGGAGATGCCACCGAATTCACCGATCACATCTTCCGAACCTACGACCTCGACCTGAACGGAATCATCGACTTTCGTGAGTTCATGACGACTGTCAGTATCGCACAGCGTGGAACGATGGAGGAGAAGCTGCAATGGGCGTTCCGTCTCTACGACATGGATGGAAATGGAAAGCTGACGCAGAGGGAGCTGGAAACAGTACTTACGGTCTGTTAATCTTAACTATTCTTCCAACTGAGTTTTATACATTGAAAGGTAGGCTTCCAAAATAAAAAATTAAGGTCATATTGAATGTAAGCCTGTAACAGCCCTGGTACAGCAGGAAGTAGGCTAAATCTGTGGTATTAATAGAAAGTTGTAAACACTAGCTCTGTTATCTGCAGATTTCCCTACGTCAAAGTTTACAATAATAATGTCTAAGTCGGCCCATAATTTATCAGTTTATATAGAGGCCTATATTTTAGCTCTTCAAATAGATGGGCAGATAATGTAAGCAATTAATCACATCAGCTGCAAAGGTCTTGAGTTGATCGGCTGCCCAATGTAAAGAAGTGACAACATCATTCTGGTGAGTAGGCCTATAAGGGGCAAAACAAACATTCTGATACGACGCATTGCTCCTGAATAAACACAAACAGAGCACCTGAACATTAGAGATAAGCGCTTTACAAACTTTAACTTTACAATAACTCGTGCTTAGCAGTGTTGCTATTGAATCTTGTCGTGTAGCCTATTTGAGCAACTGTGAATAACTCAAAAGACGCTATATAAAATAATAGTCTTGTATACGCTTGCAGGCGATTTACAAGGCTCGCAATCAGACTGATCCTGGTCAGAAGGCGAAGGCGGCTGCGTTGGAGTTTCTCTCCGATCTGGACAGCAACAAAGATGGATTCATTTCGGAAGGGGAGTTCGTTCGAGAGATCAGCGCCTGCCAGACACTCAGAGAACTCTTACAGGGCTTCTAACATCGGCTGAGGAGGGGCCAGACTAGGGATGAGGAGGGCAACCTATATTTATAAAGACCTTGACTACCATTCATGCTTTTGACCCTCTTTGAACCCCCTGTTACATTACGAATCCACTGATTAGCCTTGAACACCGTTTACTCCCTGAACAGATGGAAGGAAGTTGCCTACATTCACCATCTGATTCACTATTATAATGAGACCGCCGCTGTCTACTATTAACGTCTTAGCAATTTCTATAGCGCCAGTTCCTTAAGACTCTTCTTGGCAATAAGATATTAGCGAGACGAAAAACACACAAGAACCTCGTTAGACCTCACCAGCTGAGCTAACGACTCGAAATGTCTGTTTGCCGAAAACAGAGAGAGAGACACACACACAAAAAGAGAGACATAGGCACAAAAAGAGAGAGACAGAGAGAGACAGAGAGAAAGGGGATTCTGTATCTGACCCAGCTCTCTCTGTCTCTCTGTCACTCTTTCTATATCTCTCTGTCTCTCTCTCTGTCTCTCTGTCTCTCTTTCTCTGTCTTTCTCTGCCGATTGCTCGCTCAACCCACACAAATGGGACAGATTTATATCGTTCCATTTGTTTGCTTAATCCCAGCTGTAACCGCTTCTGTTTCTTTGTCCTGCTGAACAAATACCAGAGGTTTATTATTATAATCTGGCGCTACATCATTTGTAATCACGTGTCTTCGGTTTAACTTGAGGGATGCGTTGAGGTCGTGTTCTGTGAAGGAGGATTCGTCGTTCATTGCAATTGATCGGTTTAAGATACGATTGCTATTCACTTGAAGAGGAGGAAGAATGCGAAGAGGAATGTGAAGAGGAATGGGAAGAGGAATGTGAAGAGGAATGAGAAGAGGAATGTGAAGAGGAATGAGAAGAGGAATGTGAAAAAGAATGTAAAGAATGGTGCGAAGACAGGAACGTGAAGATGATTGTAATGAAAATTATAATTATGGTTAGATTTGGATGAGAATATGGTTAGAATGCGATTTTTAAAATTGTTAGAATGCGATGAAAATGTTTAGATAACTATTATTAAAGTATAGACCAATGAGCATAAAATATAAATGAAGGAGAAGAGAAAAGAAGAAAGAAAGTCAGATGGAAAAGCAAAACAAAAGTAGAAGGAGAGAAAGGAAAACTGTAGTAAGCACAAAAATACTAGACGAGAATAGGATGAAGAAGTAGGTATACTATTATAGGTCATGGAGACATTGTTAATAGCCAAGGCCGTAAACTTGTTTTGGGTGTTTAAACACTCATAAAGTGAAAAGTGGCAATTTAAAGTTCATTTTTCATTTTAAAGATAAGAGTATAAGAGTTTTTGGGCGTACAACACTCGCTCCCCGGAAATTAAATAAAATTTTCAGGATATGGACCCCCCCAAAAAAAACATCCTGGCTACGTCCTTGTTCATAGCTCCCCATTTACTGATTTGTACGCGGTCTCCTTCTCTTCCATTCCCAGCGTCCATTAGACTTATTCTTCTCCATATAGGAGGAGAACAACACCAATAGATAAGCATCTACTCTTAGTTCGGATCGAGCTTATATGATTGGGGGCATACGCTTTTAGATTTATCGCAGCATTACAGACGCCTATAATATATCACAAAAGCCTCCTCTATTATAAAACACTGATCTATCGGCCAAGCTTAATCCGATAGATAGATGACCGATTGGTCGATTCGATAAAAAAGGATTTACGACGAATATTTATCTCTGGATATTATTCTGTACAGATATCCTCTCCATATATATATATAGGCATACAAGATAGCATCAAAAGGTCTTTAAAGTAAATGACGTTCATAGTCTGTTGTTTTGAAATTGCAACGTCTGATGCAGATGATAGAATAAAATGAGGGTTCCAACGACGGTCACCCCCCACATGCGAGGGATAGTATGTAACCCCTTCCACTCCATAAACCCACCGTCACGTTGTAGTACCTCCTCTTTCTCCCAATTCTCCATGTCTCTAGAAGACTCGATCAAACCCATGGATCAAATCGAATCAATACATGTATCTTCTGATCCGTACATAGAGATCGATTCCAACGGCTGAGCCCAACAATAATTGCGACACTTGGCTGAGTGTAGCGAACCGTTAGCTGCGTGTTAATTCCATTTGAATGTCATCAAGAACGCCTGCACCCCGTACATGTATACATCTATTCAGAGGAAAGGTGGTCGGCGTATCTTCGTGGGAAAGGGTCGGAGGTGAATCCAGTGCGTTGCAATGATCCCAGACAAGCTGCAGACTGTCTGCGTCACCATCAGGCAATCAAACGGACTGTTAACATTGAGTCCATGTGTAATTGTCGTAGGAAGCAATCGATTGCAGCAGAAGCTGAATACATCCGTTAGCATCGCTCACATAAATCTTATCCATCGTCGACCCAGAGTCACATAAACAAAGATTGGGTCCTCCTCATCCACGTCCTCTTCTTCCGCCTCCTCTCACCTCCTCTGCCTCCTTCTCTTCCGTCCCTAGTTATCCCTTTCCTCCTCTTTGTTCCGTCTCTTACTATTCCGAGAATGGCTTCATTACAAGGGTTTAACTCTGATAATACGACGCCGTTTCCTGTTGAAGAAAGTGATCGCTATAATTCTAAGACCTCTTTGCTCTCTCATTTCATCTGCACAATTATTAGCAAATAGATAGAAAATTATAGTTAATTTACTACGGTTCAGATGCCTGGGTTAATGGGCCACAAAGAGAGTCCTAGTACTTCCTATTACAGTAATTCCAGAACGTCGATCTACATAGATATTAAACCATACAGGCAATTATTGTAAATCGTAAACACCAAATTTCTTAATTAAAGCACGAGTTCATCAGCAAGCGTTTCATCAACCGGGAGACTCGACCCTGATAATAAATTTTGTTCGTTCTTCAGTGATGTCTCCTTCGTGGTCTATGGGAGGATCGGAGGAGGAGATGATGAGATTGTGGTTGAAGGTTCAATTCCTCTCCAATCAGTCTACGGGTGACGCTGTAAACTGATCAACAGGATCTAAAAGAGACGAGAAGAAGACTTTAGATGACAGAAGATGATGGATGACAACGAAGATAGAGGCTGAAGATGACTCCTCCTTAGATGAGCAATCACAAGATGACTGTTATAACCCAGCTTCGTAGTAGGGTGGTGGGGAATGGGGCTTGTGACGATCTTGAGATGATTTTCTGATGGTACCGCTATACACTGCTTGTATGTGGTTGGTAGTAGTGTTGGTGGTGTTAATGCGCTCACCGGTTGCAGACCTGGCAGCGTAATCCTGAAGGCATGCATCGTCCGCAGTGGTAGCAACGATGGCCAATCGTGGCTGTCATCGCTGACCATTTGTCGATCAGACGATGGAATCCTGGCATTCGAACGGGACAGATCGTCACCTCGAAGCGACCATGAGCCTCTACAATATCAGCAACACATTATAATGTCATATGGTCATGTCTCCCATCGCTTGTCCCTCTCCGTGTCTCTGTTTGTCTCTTAAATATACTGGCAATTCATCAGTTCATATCCTAGTTGGCATACGAGGATACTTCGATTCAGTACTTTCGGATGATCAGTACCAGCAATATGTGTATACGTACTGATTTGTATTTCGATTTCTGGTGGAAAGTATTCGTAGTGACATTGAACGACTGGATCCAACAACGCAGGAAGATTTCGAGACTCATGAAGGGGACAGAGACAGAGTGTTGCTACGATGAATATCCAGAGAACATTCATCATCATCATCTTTATCTTCTTCTTCGCTGATTCACTTCAGCTGCAGCAACTGATTGAAATGACAATAGTAACTCTTCTATTACTTAGGCTATTAAGAAAACTCTGAATAATAATAATGGTGATAATAACATTTTTATTTTCTGCTCGATTACTAACCATCACAGATTGACTTATTATTTTATTAATCTCAGGATAATAATTGTTTTAATTTCTGGGGATTTGAAGAATTTCAAAGCAGCAAAGACAAAACAACAGCATCCTAATCATATGATTATTAGTAATCAATGTTATTATTGCTAAAAGAATAATTGGAATTAATCGTTGAAAGAATTAAATGGTAAAGTTTTGTAATGATTTAGTAGTTAATTAAACTATTGGCTTTAATTATATTTTCTTTATAGCATTACATTAATATATGACAGCGATGTAATAGGCGGAGGTTCTGCTATCTCCGCTCAGAGTGATACAAGACAAGAGGTTGAGATTGAATGAATCAATAATGGCAATAATATGATGGCAATTGCAACGAACGTTGTTTACCTGGATGGATGGATGGATGGATGGATGCAGTTAATTCTTCGGATGTTGATCTCCAGATCGACGTTGACAATTATGATGGAATTGATTCAGCAACTGCTATAAGTTGTTCAATCGACAACCACTCAAACGTCACTTAAAGACTTCCATTTCTATTATTACCAATTCATCTCATGCTCCTATGACCACGTGACATGTTATAGAGTTAGAGGATTGACACGTGAAGCATGCGACCACTTTCACCTTTGACCTCGTTGCTATGCCTATTTCAATACTTATCCAGAGACAGAGAGATAGACAGAGATACAGATAGAGAGACAGACAGACAGTCAGACAGAGGGAAAGGGAGAAGCGTGCATTTGTCACGTGGACTCGATTGAGTGGAACAGTGATACCAACTGGAGGTTATACCTGTAGGCCTATGTCGTCCAGTGCATAGATTAGATTGTCCTTCACAAAGTCACGATCTCTATTAGGAAACAGACAGACAGACAAACAGAAAGGCAGACATGCTGGAAGACAAGCAGAGATATGCAGGTAGGCATATAGACGGACAGGACATGCAGAAGAGCAGTAGGCAGAAGGAAGGACAGAGCGGTTGAGAAATAGACGGGTTCGATGATTTTCATCTGACCCTATGACCTCTGCTGGAGTCTTAGAACATGGCATGCAGCGGCATAAAATTATCTAATTGTTTCCTACGACAAATGACTTAGAGGTCAGAGGTGAAAGGGTCAGAGTAAAAGAGGTCGCACAGAAGAAGAGCGAAGACAACACTCTGTTGTCTCTGTCTGTTGTAGGTCTACAACGGGACAACGATGACATCATTCAAACGAATATGATGGAGGAATCCAACAGCAGAATAACTCTTCCACTCTCCTTCTCTGACTCTCTATCACCTCTGTTTTATGCCCTACGTCTGTCTCCCTGTATCTGTCATTGCTTCTGACTGTATGCGTCTTTCTCTACCCCTCACTTTGCCACGGATTCTGTGTAACTGCCTCTGTTGGTTCCTCTGTCTGTCTGTCTGTCTGCGTCTGTCCGTCTGACCAAGAAGAAGAAGAAACGCCAGTGATCATTGCTACTACGATGATACGAAGGCGTTGTTGAAGAAGAAGAAGAATAAGAAGAAGAAGACGAGTTGACTTGGAATCGTTGCCTGAAGCGACAAAGAAGGAGAAGAATCTTCTGATCCAGGGATTTTTCAGCGATTTCTTTGTCATCTGCTGCCAAGAAAACGTTTCTTCAGTCGCTAAGTCTACATCAGACGAAGACGCATCAGCAAACTCTGTCACTTCGTAGAAGACTGACGAAGAGGAGG
>JAQFXW010005941.1:0-10105 GCA_034693945.1 Dendrobaena attemsi | reverse complement strand
CATGAACGTGACAGCGTAAGAATATGCTTTGAGAAAGAAAGTTCTTGATCTAAGATGACACCAAGATCACGAACCCAAGTAGAGAATGTAACAAGAGGAAATTCATTAGAAAGAGAGACCATGTCAAGCTTAGCAAGTTGTTTGCGAGTTCCTAGCCATATATATTGTGTTAAATTCAATTCCTTTTACTCTGAAAATAAATGTAAAGAAGTAAATAAGATACATCACCAGTCGTCAGGTGTTTCATGAAGGCCTACAAAGCATCAGATATTGACTTGTGTCCGCTTACTTTTTTTGGCCATAATCTGTACAGCTGCTGAGTCCCCAGAACTTTTTGGGGAACTAAGACATTGTGTTGTGGCTGTCTGGATCCGAAGTCTAGTATAGGCCTATCCATCTGATGGACGTTCCGAGGCAAATGGTCTAGTGACTAGTCAGTAATTAGACAGAAGTTTTCATTGTTTATTTATTTGCTAAGTAAAAAGATGGTTGAAGGCGCCATCCCTTTTACGCGCGCAAGAGGCAGACCGAAAAGTAATATCAGATCTTAGACGGGGCTGACAACGAAGGAGCTGATGAGGATGAATGATGGAGGAGGACAATTATAATGTGCGCTCCATGCAAAGTCGAGAATGGTTGAGAACAAAACAGACCAGTTAAAGCATAATATATGCCACATTTTGAGTATTTAATGAGCACATATTTTATAATGGCGATATTATATTATATCCGTAATCGACATCAACTATACGATAAAGACGGTAAGAATTAATCTGTTCAAGAGATCGTTCTGGATCAGTTTTGCGCTCATTGGCGCAGGCAAGAGAGAGCAGACGGTAAGAAATCTAATAGGTAGGCCTGATCTATTCGATTTGTCTCTATCTTGGAGTAGTATAATAATTGTCTCATTTTATGGTCTTATAAAAGTCTGCCGTCTGACAGAAGGACGTCTTCGTCACGTCATTCATCTTCAATATATGAAGGCCTTGCAAAATAAACAATACAACGATTTTGGTCAAGCAATCAACCTGCATCATGAATATATTCGTCTGCTATAATTGCCGATAAAACTTGAGAAGACATTTTATGAATTATCATTGTTCAACCACTCTCCAAATCTTTTCTTATACAGCTATTTCGTGGTCTTTTGCCCTACAGAACCAATAAATGTTCAGAATTGCTCAGAATTCGGTTTGTCAATGTCCTCCTTTTTGGCCCAAGGTCTTCTGTCAAGCAAGTAGGCCCTAGAATTTTCTGTACGCCACATGTTTACATGTAGTATAATATTTGCAATTTCAGAATAGTTATATGACTTTTAACGCGCAAGTTTCACTCGGGGGCTGCCAGGTTGGCAGTTCAATCTGCATGTATGACCAGTTGAGTTCATTGTCGTCGATCAGAGGTGACCAATGTTTTCTTGTATAAGTGCCACTATAGAGTTTGGCAAACACCCGGCGGGCCGCAAGGATTTTTGCCTCACAGCCTCGAAAGAAAGTGCAAGTATATAAATTATGTGAGGCGGTCTTGCAAAATGAGGCCAAAATCATAAAAAAAATTGAATATGAGATTTTATTTATATTATAATGATAGTGTTGTCTGGTGGCTACACGTTGAACACGCGTTAACACGGCGCGTAATTGTCTGTTTTGACAAACACTCTGCTGAATTTCTCCTTCTTCCCTTGACATGCAGACGTTTAGGATTATATCCAACCACCTTCATCATGCAATTGTTACAAATTCACCATCAGTGAATGGCTTTTCTTGATTGACAATTATAGCTACCGCTACTTCGTATCTTGCTTTTAAGCTGCTTCCGATTGCTTCGATAATTTTTAAGAGATTTTGTTGGATGGAACGGTTTTTAAAGATCTGCCGGCCCTACATCGTTCTTCCTTTACTCTGCCCTCAAGCTGAAGCTACTATTCTTGGTAACGAGTTTAGTAATGACGCTTCATATCAGAATCCCTCATTACCTCACGTTTCTCGTGACACATTAAAAACATATTGAGCACCACATTGCTCAACATAGAAATATTCCAGGACCCATTTCTCTTGAATATACTCGACTCTCCAGTCTCCACATCACTCGACCAAGCACGCTTCATTTCTCAATATTCATATTCCAATTAAACTAACAGAGATCATGGAATATTTTATGGCAATAATTTATTTAGCGCATTATTTGGATATCGTGTTTGGCGCATAAGTTTGAGCAACATAACGTCCGGGGCGCCTGAAATATTAAGCCATAGTAGGCATAAATGGATGAGTCCCACGCGTTTTTACAAGTGATCCTGCGGGTCGCCAATTAGCAGTCCGTGGATTTGGTCACCTCTGAACTACATCGATTGCAGTTTGCTCTATAGCCTACATCCCTACACGACGAGCTACATGGGAGGCAACGCAGTTAATTCTTACACTAGCTGATGCGGTTGATTTCTCTACGTGTTGCACGGGATTGTTGGGTCTATGGACATGCGTCATTTGCGCCTGAGTGATTTTCTGATGGTCGCGAGCAGCAGCTGCAGAGGCAGGCGCTTTGTCTGGTAACGCTCTGCGGCTTTTGTTGTGACGAGATTAACAGACCCTGCTGTACACGCAAACAACTGACAGGTAGCATAGAGTTAACAAAAGCACTGAATACAGTTTATGTGCAGCAGTTACTGTCATCTTGTCAGGTCGATAACGATGGTCAACAATGATTAATATTGGTCACAAAATACATGCAAGGACCCAGACATTATCCCTAAATGGGCGCACCAGACATATAAGCTGAGTCTGCTCTCGATTGGACGTCACGTGAGGGAGGGGGGGAAAATACGCTCATTCCGATTCTATGGGTTTGCTAGAAAATGCAGTTCTCTAGTAAACGAATTAGATAACAGCTTTGAATTGGAGCTAAAGACCCACTTGGTTTGCTATTACCCTATGCAACTATCGCAAGTTAAACATGATTATTCAAAATAGCTTTAACAGAACAAAAGTTATTCAACTCTTAGTGACGTCACCCACTGTTTTATTGGAACGTTTTCTGCATTACAGTTTTTGAATCATTAGAGTTCATGTATGCACAGGCAGTAAGTGGGTTCACTAAAAGTGCTGAAACGTTTGTTGACTTTTAAGTATTTTGATAAAATTTGGTAGTTATGTGTAAATAGGGCCTATGAACCACCTTTGAGGCTGCAGAATTTCACTAAAGAATTTCTACATTTGTGGAACAAATAACAAAAACTGTTAAGCGTTCTTTGAAGTACCAAGATACAGTGGGTGACGTCACTAAAAGTTTAATAACTTTTTTTCTGTGTGAAATATTTTTGTGAAACTTGGGAGTTTTACGTAAATATAATCTCCTTTAAGTCTATAAACTTTATTTGAAAATTCCTAATTTTGACCAAATATTAAGAAGAAACCGTAGTGTTCTCACTTTTTGGGCCACCCTGTATATAGTGCGAATACGTTCAAGATATTCATACAATCCAAATTCGCCTCGAAATTTATTATAATCGGCCTCATAGAATAAAATACGAATTTAGCGCAACTCTCAAGCCATAATTGATGTTACCGGAGTGCGTTTGCCAGCAAATGCATTTTATAAATGCAAATATAAACCCATGTACATTCAATAAAGTGAATACATACTTGGTACTTACCTACATAACATCAACATTTGTGTATATAAAATACTATAGGCGCCAGGTCCGTATTAAGGATGGCTTGTGGCTGTGGTTCTGCACCGGGTTAGCGGTTTCTAGGGGACTTCATTTTTTGTTATTTTTTATTCATAACTGTAAAGCAATGAACTGAATTACTTATAGTTATTTAACTGATACAGTGTGTCATTAGCGCCAACCATGGCTTGTAAGATTGCAGGAGATACGTTCTTCAGAGCTCGTGACAACTGCATGCATGTACTCAGCCGTGCAGAGTAGGGTATCACGATCTAGAAGTATCAATTAAGGCAGGCCTGTATTAAATGGGTGCTGAAGCACAAATTTATCTTAATTCGGCCCCCTGCTATAGGGGTCAAGGAGCCAATTCGAAACTTACAAGGACTGCCTGAGTATATCTATGGCGCAGACCGTAACACTCTAAACTTCGACATAATAATGTAGAAGCAGATTAATAGCGGACCACTGCATGTTATAGCATTGAATAAATGAACATTGAATGTCGTCCATTTGTCCTGCGAGGCCCAATAGTGGCATTTTTCATAAATTATGCATGCAAAATCTTGATTTAATGACAGCGTGCACGACGCAATACAACTATGACGTGTGTGGGCCTACGCTGTAAAAAGCAACACAAGCCACACTACGCTGTAAAAAGCAACACAAGCCACACTACGCTGTACAAAACAACACAAGCCACACTACGCTGTACAAAACAACACAAGCCACACTACGCTGTAAAAAACAACACAAGCCACACTACGCTGTAAAAAGCAACGCAAGCCACACCGAAACAATATCAGACAAAGGACAAGACTGTTATTTCAACGCAGAGACGGCTGCAGCAGTCAACACAGCGTTGCATTTAATTCACTCTGTAAACATTGCACACCTTTACTTCATTCATACTAACAACAATGGAAGTAACTGCAAACGCAGTCTTGGTGCGTGTAAATGAGGCGCTTTTACAATAGCAAAGCATTTTCCCTCCACTGAGTCGCCGCAATTCCGCATCATTGAGCACAAGGTTAACACTATAATGAAGGGAATTACAATTTTGCGCTGTTGTCTATGAATTCTGGTGTTCCATAATAACAATAACCATTGTGTGTGTGAGTGTGTGTGTGTGTGTGTAGGTGTGTGTGTGTGTGTGAGTGTACCTACATGTATAGAAACTCATTATTGCACGTTTATATACACCACAATAGCTGAATGATGGTCTAGTAAATAAAACGAGCGGTCAGATAGAACGATACAATCTGAACATAGAAACATTTGTCGCAAATGTTACATTTGTCGCAAATGTTTCTATGTTCAGAAAGAATGACTAAAAGAGAACTGAATGAAAGACAGGAGGAAGAGGAAGAGGAGGAGGAGGAGGTGGAGGAAGAGAAGGAGGAGCAGGAGGAAGAGGAGCAGAAGGTGGAGGAAGAAGAGAAGGAGGAGCAGGACGAGGAGGATAGAATTCGCTTAAACTACACGTCATGTTATAACTGGCTAAAACCCTCTGGTTAACAAAATATTCATAAATGGCTGAGTATAATGTGACTTTGTATTCAGAGCAGAACAAGAATTTGAGCTTTTCCGACACTTATGCTATGTACGCATGTACGCAAGTTATATGGGAATATGTAAGTTGGTTTATTCAATTATGCAAGGGTCCATCTATGCAGGGTTGGAACTGTAGTCATAACTTTCCAGACTTAGGCTAACTTCCAGGAAACAGTGCCAGATTAACTATGGCGCAACTGGCGCAGTTGCGCCGGGCCTACTTTTTTGTAGGCCTACTACATGCATTTGGTAAATTGATTTTTAATTTACTGTCTATTGCTCTTTTGCTTTTTTACCGTCTATTTATCATTACTTTGCTTACTTTTACTTTTGTCTGAATATATTCCTTAAGTAGGTTGTCTCCGTACCGTACTTTTAACTTTTAAGGAATTCAGCTAAATATATTATGTCAATCTTTACGTCATTTTATTTGCTTTTATTATTAGTGTTTATGACATACTACAATTATAAAATAGTAAATGTTTATGTTATTATGTAGCTGATTATTGTTTCTTTATTTCAATTTTAAATGTATTTCAAATTTGGAATATTAGTTTAATAGAAAAAATATTATACAGGCCTCTAGTAGATAGGCCTATAATAGGCCTAAAATGAAATGAAGAAATTCGAGTGAGGTTGGCAAAAACGCTAAAGAAAACGCGAATTAGCATTTAGCAACAATAAAAATAAATTAACAGACCGTAATCACGGTACGTATGATTGGTATCGACCCTTTCTCTGCTTTAAAAGCGCGACGGAAAGACTTCGACATAAGCATTTATAACAGTATGCCTAAGCCTAAACAAATTCAAATTTCATCGCAAACTGTAGGCCTATAAACGTAATCTGTCAGTTTTAGTTTCATCTTCGTAAAATATATTTTGGTTTATTTTTAGGCCCCTATATATCGTTAATTATTACTATTATTTTTGCATCGGTTAATTATGGACCTAGACCTCTAGACCAACTTTAGTTTTACTACACTGTTTGTGCCAGGCCTACCAAATAGTTAATTCGGCACTGCCAGGAAATAACACAAGTGGAATAATAAAGTATCACCAGAAATTAACAGTGAAAGATATTGTTTATGTGTATTGTATTGAGTTAGAACTTTTATAGCACATCTTACACAGCAAGTCTACTCAGAATCGTATCCGGCACCTGGGCAAGGACTCCAGGGAAAGAGATAAGACTTAAAGATGCGGACAGCAGCAGGAAGAGAAGCAGAGAGCAGAGATGGAGAGCATTCCACAAGGAAGAACCAACTATAGTAAAGGCCTGAGACTGGACATTATAGGTTGTCCAACGCACAAGGCACAAGAAGACATAATATGTGGGCAAAATATGGCATAGCATAATTAGGTCTATGTTATCGAAGCATACACAGGTAAATCCTGGATAAAATGTCGTATACCCTAAAGCTGCCGTACACAGACCGTTGTCAATAGCAACGGATGCACAACTGCAATTGACACAAACCACACACACACACAGAGAAGAATTCAATTTCCGCTGGTGTCTTGGTGACGTGCGTTTATGTCTACGTCACTTCCACCGATTCGGTCCCTTTGATGTGTATCCAAATGGACTTTCTCTTTCCGTCGTATTCACGCCCCATCGATTCCACTGTTAGTCGCCATTCGCAATGTTACCCATTCCCTTGGATACTGGACGGAAACATTCTTTTAGAGCCAGTATCAAAACCGGATCGCACGATCGTCTATAGACTATATTTTCTGAAGGCAAACATTCGGGGTCATCTTGTTCTCGCGGTAGCATATAAGTATAGGCCTAAATTCGTCCGACTGTTAGCTCAGCGTTTATTGGACTCTCCAATGGGATCAATGATCATCACCTGCATATTTCTGATGATTGTTCAGTCTCTACTTTCTAGCGATCGGCTTCAGTTTTGGCTTTGGAATGATGTTCTTCTCGGCCACATTTGAATCAGAGAAGAAGATGGCGGAGCTGCTCTCTTGCTGTTCCCTGGAACCTCTTCTCCTCAGCGGTGCTTCCTCAACGCCACCACCGTTTACCCTCGCTGAACATTTGTACCAATGCTGCTGCTGCCTCGCTATTCCTACCTCTTCCTCTTCCTCCTCCTCCTCCTCGTACTCGTACTCCTCCTCTTCGAGACCCCTGTCCGACCCAATGACCTGACTGACGGGCGGCAGAGGATCCAGCTTGCGAGGCAGGTGACGATTGGAGCTGCCGATCGCCGACGCAGATTCACTGGGCAGCTGAGGATGGACGGTGGCGTGGCTCAGCCTGGTAACGGCTCTCATCCGAGCCAGCTCTCCGTTAGTCATTGAAGTGATGTGGCTGTTGTTATTTGCTCCACCGTTCGAATGGCTCTCCTCCTTCTTCTTGTGTGACCCAGCGACCAGGCCCTCCTCCCTCCTCAACTCCTTCGCAGCCTCTTTGTAGCTGCGAGCTCTCGAACTGTCGCTGGCTCGTCTCATCAGGGTCTCCGGGTGTCCGGTCGGAAGAGACAAGCAGCTCTTTCCATGTGAGGAGGAGGATGAGAAGGAGGAGGAGTGACACGACGCTTCGTTGACTGACGATCGTCGGACTGTGTAGCTGTTCGATTCGTTTATCTCCATCTTCTCCAGTCGACTACAATCAACGAAGTCCTCATCCTCCACTTCCCAACCGGACTCAGTGAAGTTTGGTCGTCTGCCAGACTTACTCGCCCACGATGACGACGGTCGTTCGATCGTTCGAAACGCAGTTTCCCGGTTTGACGTCGTCATCTCTGACGTCATGTGTGACGTTGAATCGTCACCCGTCGATCGAGTGCTACGATCGGGATTCGATCCTCGCCGTTCCTGCAGGCGTAGTTGGCTCGTGTTGGCCCCGGTGTCGTTCGTGGCGCTCTTCTTGGCCCGGTGTTGGATCCTGGCGAGGGCCAGTCCCGTCAGTTGGCCGCTGCTCCCCTCGTCCTCTTCTCTGTCGCAATTATAGGTGGTGGCTGGTGGTGGTGGTGGAGGGTCCGTCGTCTGCTGGATGCGATTGTCGTCTGCTGAACGTCGTTTGATTGACAGCTGATCATGTATTCTCGGTCGAGTGTTGTCGTCTCTTGGCTGATCAATCAATCGGTTCTTGATGAACGTCGATCCTCTGGTGATCAATGTCGGTACTAAGCTTAGAGTGTTGCAGCCGTCGGTTTTGAAGAGGTGCTCAGCCATAGAATAAAATGCTCTTCCCTAGCACCAGTCAACCAGTGACTGTCTCTACTAACCGTCGAATGCGATTTGATCTGGCAAGAGAAGAGCGTATGCCCCTGTGTCTTTAGGCTAATTGTAGCTGATGAATGGTTAGTTGGTCACGATCGTTGAGCCGTTGAATCGTTGTCACATTTAAATCACAAAATACCTAAATGAACAAGAAATGTATATTATAAGTTGGTTTGGCAAAACAATCTTTTGAAGAAGAACTATAAGCTTAAATCAGTCAACCAGTGACTGTCTCCCAATAATCGTCTCAATTGCGAAACTATAATTGCACGTTATAGACAAATTCACACTCTGTCTAAAGTGAGCAGAAACGGACAGTGAAGGCAAATGCATAATGTAGGCCTATATCTGTATACAGTATAGTAAGCGAATTGCCATGCACATTGGTCCTACATAATAAGGCCCATATTGCCCCTGATGCATATCCCACACAACAGGTGCGTGTCTTCATCGTCACTTGGTCAACCTGTAGGCCGTACATACAGTATTCTCATGTAAATGTCACGCAGAAATCAATTCAACAAATCTAAAAGAGACAATCGTATATATAGAGACGTGAATTTCACTAAAGCTTCGTCTAATATACGTATGGACTAAATCGTTGACGACCCAATTAGACTAAAGTACATGAGCAACTAAAACTGTGGAAGTGTGGACACTTGATAATCCAAATAGTCAGAACTTACTTTGGTCAGAGCTTAATCAAGTCAGAACTTGATTATCGGGTATTGAAATATTGTAGGCTTATGGTATACAGACAACGACCGATCTAATCTCATAGTTTCAGTTTCATTCAAGTTGACGACGCGGTTGTGACTGCAGGCACATGTATATGTATTAATATGTATTGTATAGGCCTAGAGCCATAGACGGATCATCACTAATTTACTTCTTTGCCTGCATATTGGCCAAGGGACCTTACTATAACTAATTGAATTTTTGAATGATTATTGCTTTGTCTATAACTGTACATGTTTCCTTGTTTGAATATCCTTTGTCTATAATATTTGAGTGTACGTATACGTATTCGCATTTAAAAATGCAAATGTTTGTTCGTAAGTTCATAACCACATAATTCAACTTTTACCCGACTTCGGTGAGCAGTTAGTGCCGAAACTACTGCAAGATGCTTTGTTTTGCTCATGCGCTTAACAAAGGCAATAGATTGCTCCAAAAACTGTTGGATACTCTTCCCTATCTAGTGGTGAAAACTTTGGAAACTGATGGCGATTGAGGCACAGACTCTGCAAACAATCTACGCTGAAAGAGGATCGAAAACGACAAGAGCGCCATAGAGTTCTGCTTTCCACCAACGATGTACTGTGCTTTGTGACGATAGGTTAGGCTATCTATAAACGCCATTCTTTGAATACTTAATTAGGTTCATCAGGGTCATCGCACTTAGCAATCATGGCACTCTGCTTTGTGTTCTCTTTATTATTGATGCTCCTGCTTTGGTTCTTCGGCTCATTATCTGTCAGTAGACTACTATAGTGACATGTCCGTATACACGCTACTGTCACTATGTAGTCTTCTTTCACAGAGAGAGAGAGAGAGAGAGAGAGACATTTCGCTTTTCCGACATTGATTACAATGTGTTTCTACATTTGCGCAGAGGGCTCTTCATGCCGCAAACGCTTCTGAGTGG
>JAQFXW010005940.1:0-10105 GCA_034693945.1 Dendrobaena attemsi | reverse complement strand
TAATCATGTTTTCCATTTTAAATCAATAATTATTAGCCTATCCAGCAATGCTCAACTGGAAATCTCTTGAGTGATGGGTGGATGGCAGACGGATGGATAGACGGATGGGTTGATGGCAGCTTTATATATTTAGTAGCTTGGTAGTGAGATGCTGATCTGAAATAGTGTGCTTAGGCTATAATTTATGAAATGTAAACATTTGATTGTGAAAAATTATAAACAATTGATTGAAGCAATATAATATCTACACAGTACATGTAATTACGCTCATGCAGACAAACATTAAATTAGCGCTAGTTTTGATGAGCTGTCTGCCTGATGAAAAGTTATGTAATGAACACTCCGCCTATATACCTTAATACCTATTAAATCATCGAAAACAATGTTGACGATTGACGACATTCATCTATCCACCCGTCCATCGAAAGCATCATCCATCCATATCCGTTCTTTCATCTATCCAAAGCCTCATCCACCCTTCTGTTGCACAATTAGTCCATCCAGCCATCCATCTATCCATCCATCCATTCAAAGCCTCATCCATCCGGCTATATCCATCCGTCTATCCTAAGCATCATCCATTCAATCATCCACATTCATTCGTCTATCCATTCGTCCATCCATCCATCTGTCCATTGCCTCATCCATCCGGCTATCCATCCGTCTATCTATCCACCCATCCGTCTATCCATCCACCCATCCGTCTATCCATGCATGTATGCATCCATCCATTGATCTGTTCATTCGTCAATAGGGGCTACATCTTTCCATCCACCAATCCATATATTCATCTATCCATCCATCTACATGTATTCACCTATCCATCCATCCATCTATTCACCCATTTATCCATCCATCCATCTATTCACCCATCCATCCATCTGTGATTGTTCACTTATTTTGATACGCCTATTACGTCTTTGTTATCCAGCGAATTCCACGAAGTCAGGCAGACCTGTTTCGAAAGAGAAGGCGTCTCCATAATCGCTCGACCATCCGAGAAACACCCAGAATTCTGAACTGATCAATTGTTTAACGAACCGTCACAATTATATATGAATGTCAAAACTGCATTTCAATGAACTATTGCACTTATATTAATTATAATTACCCGTACATTATTATTTTGTATGCGTTACTGAGTCATAATTATGACTGCTGCTGAAACTAGGTCCGCATATAATCTTGAATTCTCTTGAAATCTATCAAATAAGCTTATCTTTAAATCTAAGTTTAAGCCTAACCTTAATTTATTCTCCAAGACTTTAACTAATAATTAACAAGGGAGTTGATGCTGTGCACAATTGTTCACTAAATCTTGAAGAATTGAACTTTTGCAAACTATTCGAAATGATACAGTAAGCCTATATAGGCCTACAATTAGCTGCAGAAATGCCAGAATTGAATTGGCTAGTTCTAATTAAAACGATCTCATCAATTTTTCCGCAAGCGAGGTGACCGTATTGCATTATTTTGTGCCACCTATGTCAAAGCCGTTACGTTGTATTGTACGCGGATAATCTAGTGGTAAGAGGGCTGGAGTGTCAACTGCGAGGTCTCAAGTTTAAATCCCTGCAAGAGTAGATACGTAGGTACAGATTTCTGCTCCATCTGCATCCCTAGCCAACTGAATTATAATAATACTTATTGTACACTGTTGGTATAAGTTGAGACTTTGAAGTAATTACCTTGCTAGCATTTCATACCCATAGCTGTTTACAGGACTAGTTACAGGTAATCATAAACAACGTAACAATAACCATCGCAGGAGCAGCAGTAGGGTGCTTCAACACAGTACCGTAAGTACTACGTCTACTGTTTACATGCAAGCAGAATAATATGTTACCAAATGCTCTGAATTAAACTGATGCATTAAGCCTGACAATTGTATCAGGCGTCAAAGTCCTTCAACATGAAGTCTTTCAAAATTCAGTTTAATATAAATTTATAATAATTAATACATGAATTCCATCCAATTAATTAATTATTAAACCACTAAATACTTAATGCATAAAACGACTTCAGCTTAATATCAATGATTAATAAAAGGGTTTTCTCGAGATAATATAAATAAATATGCAGTAGACTAATTCGCATTGCTTTGTGTAAATAGAATTTTCGCTCACATATGTAGTGTAGTGCTTTGGCTAGATCAAAGAAAAGCCACCGGTTTCCATGATGTTTAAAAACATTGTAAAGATCTCAATACAAATCTCACATCTCTAGGTCCAGTCCCTGGTCACACAAGCCAATCACCCATTATCACCCAAGGAATTTCTTCAGTTATAATCAATAGTGCTCAATTACAGATAACCTACAGTATCTCTTCCAGCTTCCTCTTAAAACTGCGATGCTGTCCACTGATGCTGCTCCATCATCCAATTCGTTTCACACAAGTCTATAACTCTTGAAGTGAAAAATTAATTTACTTGGGTAGGAAAGAGATGAAAAATAACAAACTGGCAACACAGACGTCGATTAAGTTGTTGCAACCAATTTATTTGGCTCAACTTTTCTTTGTACATCCAAAAAGAAGCATAATTTATACGTGTGTTAGCCGTAGTTTCTTTCTTGAATACATCAAGACCAAAACGCATGCTGGCCAATATCAATAAATGAAATGTCTGATCATAATATATTATTTATAAATAAAAGCGTTCACGATGTACTCGGTCCGAAATAGCAACAACTTAAGTAGATCCGGCATACGCATACTTCAATATCAGCAAAAAATGACTCAGATTAAAGTCCGTATAGCAGAATAAATGAGAATAATATGAGAACGGATGATTCAACATTCAGTACATCACGACAGCATTGAACACAAACAGAAAAAACACAACCTGAAAACGAGCTTTGAGTGAAGTCTACCATGAATGATTGATAAATGGTTAAAATATAAACATAAATTAGCACTAGATTAAATATTACAATGCATAAAACCTGTACTGTAACAGGGAAGTGTTGGATAATGAATTTTAAATGGATTTTAAGCAAAAATGTTGCACACAAAAAGATGCTTGTTAGAGCATCGTGGGGCGTGGGTGTGTAGTGGTGAAGGTCGCCGCCATGCAATCGAAGAGTAGCAGGTTCAAATCCAACCCACCGCATAAGGACCTTGAGCAAGTCCTTCACTCACAATTGCTCGTGGCGCTTCGGCGTGTTAACTCCGTCACACCTTCGGGCTGCAGTCGGGAAGGCCTCTGAATAGTAGGAGACTTGAAGGGGCGGTATAGAAATGTGTGAATAAATAAAAATAAATAAGGAGTAATTCTGCAACATGAGTACAAGATTAAATTATTACAATGCTCAAAACCTTTCAACTTGTACAAGCTAATGTTGGATAATGGATTAAAAATGGATTTTACATAGAAGGGTTGCATACAAAAAGATTCTTGTCAGAGTAATTCTGTAGCACGAGTACATCTCTTTAGGTGAGATCTGTAAAAGCGAGGAACTTAACTACCAGAATCCCCAACAGTGGCTTGCCAACCAATAAACCTCAAAATTAATGCCTAATAACAGCAAAACCTGAAGTGGTTAGAAGCTTCCAGCTAAGCAGTTAAAGGTTCACTACAACCACTGCAATCGCATAGTCAAAGTTCTACTGTAACATAATTAAACATCAATGTCTGGCACATGCATACTAATTTCACAAGCAAATCAAAACTTCTGAGACTTTCAATTCCGCATTTTGTCTTGAGACAGCAAATAGCAACTAGTACATAAATACATGACAAAACATCTAAAACTCAAGTCGTAATATCGGAATATTAGAATAAGAACTGTACCAAGCGCTGGTCCTTCACCGTCCATAAAAGGCTAACAATATAAAAATTCTTCCTCTGCGCGCTTCAAGGCTAAGAAAATTTATTCATAAGCTGCAATTTAACACTTTAAAAAACTCTGCACATAAATTAATGTAAATAAAACAATGCAAACCTCAGTTGAGAACTAAGATAAATGGCAAACTGAGGACATGCACCGCAGAACCACAGTGTGCGCTGAAATTAGACCTAGACAGAATTGATGAACATCCAAACACAAAGCGGAAATAACATTCCCCGCTATATGCCATCTTGGTCCCGCTTTCAAAGATCACTAACACAAGCACATAGCAAAATAGATCGACATCGCTGACTGATTCGCTGGTCACAAAGAATTGTATCCATCACGAGGCAACAACCTCTTCACAAGTTTTGAAATCACAACATAGTGCCCTAATATCAGAACCAACCACTGCTAGAATCTTCGTCATCAGACCACTTGTGGCTTTACCACATACTACAGAATACTTTCTAAAAATGTTGATATCTTATAAAGTGCACTCATTGAGTCAACCTTGGAATCTATCAGAAGGAGAACATAATTCAGTTGTAAGGCAATCATGGAACATATAATTCCATGATCGTATAGATACGACAGGATTCGAACTCCAGATGTAGGTCTACGTAAGATCAACCCAGAAAAAATATATACTTGGTTTGAATTGGTTTGAGAAAGCCTTCTAGGCACTGCACCAGCTTACTGACATAGCCAGCGACAGAACTCATCACTCTTTTTCTCATAGAGCTCTCCTTATTCCTCGCTCTAACACCTCTATTCGGCAGTGCCGTATTATATCTGTTGTTGGTCCCTCCATCTGGAATGGACTCCCAGAGGAAATTCATATGTTGCCAAAGATCCGTCTTGCTATAACAACAATACCATCGATGACAATTACAAAATTTATTCCATTTATTATTATCTATTAAACAATATTCATCAGAAGTGTCCAAAAGGACTTGATGTTGAAGTTGCAAGGTGAACAATGAAATGGAATGAAATTGACAAACTCAATGAACAATGAATGCTATCACAAGAAAAGAGAAAACCAAGGTCAAAAATGCAGATTTTCGACCTTGAAAACTGAAGTAAGGAACTAACCGAGTAACACACAGTCTGCTATACAAGCGGAAGATTATCAAAAACTCCAGGGCAGAACAAAACCCACAGTTACGCCTCAAAAAAGTTGCAAACGCAGCAATGCATGACTGAAATCGATGTCTAGCAGGGCAGCTCCAAAACTGAAATCTTAGAAATGACTGCTTAACTTGCAATATTATGATGAAAAAAGCAGCTGAAATTCATCGACTTATTACAATATTCATATTCAATGTTCATGATTACAAAATGCGTACTGCAACGGTTCGGAAAGTACATCGTAGACATTCTAACATTGTTTTCCCAGTCGCTTTTTGTATACTCTCACTGTCAAAATATTACGAAAACTCATCAATCTGTGAAAAAAATTTGATTACCACTTCTATTTACACAGTGTGCTAACTGCTTATAAGATTAATTACATCGACTCAATTTCATGTCATGGTTACCAACACAGACAAATGGTGAACAAACTCCACAATCAAACAACCTGAACCCCACAGAAAATAACTCAAGTCAAAACTCTAGACATTTCTCCAGGCAGTCATCAGAAGTTGTCTGGTGAGATCTTCTACAGAATAAATGAATTCCATTGGTCCGTTGACTACACTCGTAACTGCTAGAAGAACTTATTCAACGAACACAGCGTTTCTCATACAGAAAGACAAAAAAATTAAAAAGAGAAAAAACTTATATGCATTTGCATGATCTGCTTCATGCTGAAAAATAATGAAACATCTAAAAACCAAATTTCAGTTCAGATTTAAATGAAATCTATATTTAACAAGGACCTGCCAAACAGTCAGAAATGTATAAGATTCCATGTCCAACAGACATTCCAGCGATTCTGAACTTTCTGAATAAGAATGCAGTACAACTTTTAATAATAATAAAAAGATGCTAAGAACTAAAAAAAATTAGAAACTCTGATTAAACTATTAAGCTATAAATAACAGAAGCTGCAGAGTCGCTAGCAACAACTGCAAGCAGATATTTAAATAGCATCAATGGCCAGAATCAGAGGCGCTCTCTGTGCAGATGACAACCTCTGGTCTCACTAAGCAGTTGCAGACTTAGTAAAACATAATAAAAAAAGATTAACAGAGAAACTAGTTAACGCAACCGCTAAATACGTATAATCGTACAGCTGCGGTAACGCACAAGAATTCACTAAAGCCGAGTTAATAGCATGATTAAATAAAATCAATGTACATCGCGACGATGTAAATTACATCACAACAAAATATAAGTGTAACATCATCCGTAACAACGAAACGAAAAAAGCATAACTAATCTGACAGCATTGCTGATAAATGTTACATACACAACAATATAACAGCAATTGTATAGCAAGCATACATGAGACAGACGCATAACACAAGACTTCCTGTGAAGATATACATCGTAATTACTGAAAGTTGTTTCAGAATGTCCAAATGAGAACAATGAACGTTCTTCATGCAATGGTCTTTTGGATATCTCATAGTACAAGACGTGATGTTATCACAACTTAACTAGCTGTACCTATCGCCTAATTAATTACATCACGAAATGTATGCAAATATGGATGTGTATTAAACTCTGAAAGCATTGGAGGAAATGGTGAAGAGCATCACACAGTACAATTACAACAGGCTCATATCAACATTTGAAATATATTAATCTAAATTTTATTAGATATAATATTGCCACTGTTCATTCCTTGCCTTGCGATTCATCTGAAAACTTGACTTTGACTAAACTTCTGCAAGTTGACGTCTGTCATTTAAATGTTTACATCCATGCTTTCTACAGTAAGATGGAAGCGTCTCTGAAAGTCAGTATAATTATCATTATTATATCTAGACTAGCTGTAACCCGTAAAAAATTACGGGCTATTCTAATCAACGACCTCTTATATTATAGTTTTCAAAAGAATATACTTACTTACTCGAAACACGATCTATTTCGTAATACAGAAAAAGTACTTACCGTATCCCGTGCAACTGACCCTATCCACGAGATGCGGTAGTATCCCATGCAACTGACTTCTTTAGTTCGTTTCAAACAATAATATAGCGCGTTCGAAGTTTCGTTTCGAGTTAAGAAGTTAAAATAAGAAACGGAAAATAAGACTAACCAACGTCTCTACTGGGTATATTAAATGCGACTAATACAGCGAAATAATATTTAATGCTCTCGGTCGAGTTCCGAGCGTGGAATAATAGGCCTAGGAAAGCAAGAGTGCGAGAGTGTGCCTGATTTTGGTTAAGCTTAAAAAGAACATTTGCGCATGAGCGCGAAATTTCTTTGACATCTTATAATGCAATATCATGCGACACACGGTAATTTATTTTGGAGTCCATGGACGCATCGTTAATTTATTTTGAAGTCCATTCATTGAATGCGTGTAATTAACAACCAGCGACTATCGGTATTTGCTCGAAACAAATGTCAGCACCATGCGCACTGCGCATGCACTATTTATGTAGCGCAATAGTAAACTAGAAAATGTCTGCTGTCTAACAAACAATTTGATATAAAATAGAAAATAGGATACCGTACTTGTTTAAGTTATTTCATTCTTTTGGATTTCATTTTACCTTATTATTAATTTTAAATGGGTTAGCGTTGAAATTAGGGTTAGGGAATGAATTAGGGTTAGGGTCTAAGGGTCTAAGGGGGGGCCCGGCCCCCCCCCCCCCAACCTAGATCCGCCACTGATGCTAGCGATCATTTAACAAATTTGACGCTGCTATGAAGGGTTGGAGCCGTCATGTGGCCGCAGATAAGTACATGCGACTTCTGCTGCTTTGAGATCCTGTTGCCAAATCCAGCGTTTATTGAACGTGTCCTGGGCTTTACATACATAATATATTATATGCTTTTACATTATAATGATTATCTTCTGAACTAAAGGATATTGGTTTAATCTATAGATGCAACATCGCGTAACCTAATCTTAAAACCCAAGAGAGTCAGTTGGGTTTTTTAATTTCAGAGACCCTCTGTGATCAACCGACGCTTTAATGCAGTAGCGTTTAAGAGGAACTTCTGAAAGCTCAGACACGGCCATCCCAGAACACTAAATTTTCCCTGTTTGTCTCCGGGCAATTTTTTGCCACCTGAGCGATCACGTATACATACCTCGGATATAGAAAAGATACGAATACGGTACCTGATTCAGCGGGCTATTTCGGCTGCCTCCGGTTGCCCTCATCTCCGTTGTCTAGGCCGACCAACAGCAGGTGCTTCGATCTCGAACTGCTGCTGCCCAGCATTGCGTCCTTTGCTTTGGTTGGTCCATTGCTGTGGAATGACCTTCCTTAATTGACGCGTTCCGCGATTTCAATCTGCAGAACTACTGCTTCTGATCGCTGTCTTAAAAGGCTATATTTTCTCACGGAACCCAACGCACTGGGAGTGCTTATGTCGTACTGAAAGAGGCGCTTTAGAAATCTATATAGACAATACAATACCATGCACTTTCAACAAGAAATGGTGTTGCGTGACTGATTCATTCATTCATTCCTAGAGTAAATTAATAGAGCGCATCTTTAAGATATCTACTCAGAGGCACCTATACTGTTCAGTACCTTGATACCGGATTGCCAAAGGTTCGAATCCACCTCATCTTGAGCAAGTTCTTCACTCGCAAGTGTTCTTTTGGCTAAGCATAGGCCTAATGGATCAGACACTGCAAGCATGGTAGGAATAGTGTATACAGAATTGTATACAATCTAAGATCGAACACTTGATTCCTCGAAAGGCGTAGTAACTGAGGCAGTTCAGTAGCCTATGTTAACTCGGTATTTAAACGCTGCTGTCTGGACTCTGGAGAGCCTCTGAGTAGTAATGAATTTGAAGAGGCGCTATAGAAATCTTCAAAGAAATGTCTTGACTTTCTCCTCTATCTTTCCTGCAGCATGCGATCTTCCTTAGAGTAATGGAAAACATTTGTGTGATCTTATAAGATCTTATAATTATAAGACTTATAGTCTTATAGCTACCTAAAACAATTAGACGAATGGCTCACGACAAATGGTTCACTCTTATATCCAACTTCCAATCGTAGTTATATTTTAATCTTTACTCCCGTTTCGAGTTTAATTCAGATTTTAGTCGTATTTCCAGCTTCCAGTTGTAGTTCTTTTTATCAAATTTAATCCAAATTCTAGTTTTTACATTTTAAGCGTATCTCTTCATGGACATATCGTATTAATGTCATCCAACTTCGAATTTACGTTAGATTTTCATCGTACATCCAGCTTCCAGTGGTAGGTATGTTTCTTATCGTTCATCCCACTTCGAATTTAATTTAGATTTTCATCGATTATCTACTTAGTACACGATACTGAACCAAACAATTTTCATCTCAAAATCCACCTGGTGGTCCGCGGACAACAGGTTGGGAACCGCTGCTCTATGCCTATTTGTTGTCCATGCCATCTATCCATCTATCCATCCATCTATCCATCCATCCATACATTCATTCATCCATCCATCCATCCGTTGGAACAGTGATTTTATCTAGACCAACCTGTTGGGAAAGCTCTTCCAGCATTAGCATTCCCGGAGGTGTAAACTTTTTAATAGGGTATGGTAAAGTAAGCTTTCCCCTACCAACTTTCGTGATCCCACCCCATAAAAGGGAGATTAGATTACAGCCTGCCCTTGGAACGCCTCAAAACTTGATTTATCAATAATTTCCTTTCAATCATCCGCCTAATCATATTCCCTCTTGCAACTGACTTAGACCCTCATTTCTGTGCTACATACATAGGCCTACATGGCTCTCATGAAAAACGTTAGCAATACTTATCATTGAGTAAGTAGACAAGCGTGGAGGAAGTTTCCCTCAAGGACTAGCATCCACAGAAAACGTTGAGAAATAAATTCTTAGTCATTAATAGGTGGTTTTATTTAGTGGCGTAGCGAGCCGCATTCCCCCCCCCCGGGGGCGAGGCCCACAATTTCAGACTGTACCCTCAATTTCTGACGACCTTTTTCTAGTAATTCGCCAAACATTTCCGCATTATTTTTCTCTGAAATTCATCGTCCTATCTCCAATCTATCGTTTCTTTCTAAGACCCTGGAGCGCATTGTCTCCATTCAGCTATAGCCTCCTTCCCTAGCTTGAAGAATCGGGTCTCCTACTTGCAAACCAGTGTGTCTTTAGATTCAACCATTCTACAAAGACACC
>JAQFXW010005939.1:0-10107 GCA_034693945.1 Dendrobaena attemsi | reverse complement strand
CCCAATTTAACCGTAACGTATTTTTATCAAGGAAATAAGAAAATATGTGATTGATGACAAAATAACATTAGATTTTTTGGAAGATGAGTTGCGAAATTTTTGGGCCCACCCTTACTGAATTTCTAGATCCGCCGCTGGATACTCTATATCGCTGGGGCTATTCTATTTCGCTAGGGCCAAAAACGCATGTACGCTGTAAATGATAGACTTATTTTTAAAGGTAGTCAAAAATCAAATCTGGTCGCTCGGGTCCCAACTGATCCCTGGCGAAAGCACAGCCTGTCACCCATAGCCTAAGCGATAGGAAGAGACAGAATAAGAGGAAGAGGAAGAGTGGGAATGGAAAAGAAGAGCCTTAACCATTGCGCTATAGAGCATTTGAGCCGCTCCACGAGCATTTTAAGGATGCCCAAATATATCTGCACATCAAATTTGGAGTGCCAGCCCAAGAACAAGGAGGGAAACCCCGAATTTCGGCACAATATTAATCAGTATAATTTGAATCGGCAATCCGAGGGAGGCTGTCTCATAGCTTACCATGCAGCAGTATTCCCACTCGTTCATGGATGAATCGACGTATAATCGCTAGAAGGAGCTGAGGAAGACCGTGGCGGCGCACTGGTAAGGTTCTTGCCTTTTGACCGGAGGGTTGCAGGTTTGAATCCCGCCTCAAGCTGTTGCGTAGGCACCTTGAGCAAGTCCTTCACTTGAAATTGCTTTGCAGTATAACAGCACTACTGATCTCTGTAAGAAGGGCGAAATCAATTACAGTACTGTTGTATTGTATTGTATTGAAAACTACATATTTGTCTCTTCTGCCGATATTTAAATAAGACTGGTTTAAATAAGTCTGCTGGATGCAGTTACGTTGGGTTCATCAATGTGTAACTGTAGATTATACCAGACAATCTGCTGTGCTTTATCGTTTGCGAGCAGAGGCTTTGAATGGATTTATTTATTTATTTATTTTTATTTATTTATTCACACATTTCTATAACGCCCCTTCAAGTCTCCTACTACTCAGAGGCGGTCCCAACTACAGCCCGGAGGTGTATCGGAGTTTAAACGCCGAAGCGCAATGAGCAATTATACTCATACATACGATGCATCAATTCATAACACCAATTCAGATGATCGGTTAAACTGAACGACAAGACAGGGCATATAAGTTACATGTAAAGACAGACAGGAGAATCTCAGTCTATAGAACTGACCTGAACGCACTCTTCTTCTTGTGCCCCTGTCATACACGCTTCTTATTTCTCGGTGATCGATAAAGTTTGAAATATGTGTACGTATGTAAAAGTACGTATGTAATGTGTGTGTACGTATATGTGCATGTATGTGAGATGTATAATTGTGTATAAGTTCAGGCATAGGCGTTACCTTCGCAGTTGTCACCGATGTATCCCATTGGACAGAGACATGCGTATCCCCTCTGATTGGAATTGCTTCTCAGACATTCGCCGTTATGAAGACAGGGCTCCGTCTCACAATCCGGAGAATCTGACCAACCAGAACACATCGACGAATACAAGAGAAGAACGAAAGAACACATATGCAGAGAATCACAGAACAAGAACACGTCCTCGAAGAACAACACGAGGTTCGCATAAAAAAAACAAGAGGTGAGAATCTAGGAATATGTTACACGTTCGGAATGTCCGCTCTGAGTAATGCTTGTTAAACGTAACAAAATCACTGTCAACATATCCCCGAATCCACGAATCACTCGTTCAGCCACGGTTAAGCTATTCAAGCATGCAGCATATTTTTTATTCTATTATAATAACCTACGTAAAGTGGATGAGAGTGCAGTCCTTAATTGATGAGAATTACGCGGAGAACACACAGAGAGCAAGGCGAAGAATCAGACACATTCACAACAGCAAAATAAGTTTATTTCCTCTACCGATCTCTCCATCTCTCTCTGCATATATCTCCGTGTTTGTGTCTCTGTCTGTTTGTCTGCTTGCCAGTTTGTGTCTCTCTCTCTCTCTGTCTGTCTGAATAGATAACAGGAAAGTAAGTGTTAGAACAATCGCTCAGGCAGTCTCTGTATGTTGACGAGAGGAACTTGAGCAAAGTCTGTCAGGCTGTTTCTATCTGTCTGTTTGCCTGTCTGTCATTCTGTCTATCTTTATATATCTGTATAGATATAATTACAAGGCGACTACAAAGATACTGAGAAGAGAGCAAAATTCCTTCGCTCCATTCTAGAGAGCTCCACGACTCATTATCTGCATAATTAATGTTTACAACCTTGGCAAAAGTTGGCATAATTATGAGGACGGGGGTTAGACCCTGGCCAAGCATTTACTTCCTCACTGCAGTCTGAACAGTGAAACCCACTCAACGATACTGACTTTTGTCTTTTATTCCTTACTAAATCGGTTGTCGAGAATAACATTTTGTCCTATTGAACTTTTTATTGACCCGCCCTGCAGTAGGCCATAGACAGTGTAGAATTATTTATTGTACAGTGCAGAAACGTGGCAGATGTCGGTGTGTTTACCGAAATCGCAGAATTCTCCATAATATCCCTGGGGACAAGCGCAGAGTGTTGTATCTTTTGAGGTGACGTCTGGCGTCGTGCAAACGCCTCCATTACGACACGGATTCTCATCGCATCCAGACGACTCAAAGAACTTCAGACTCGCCTTCTGCAGAGCCGGATGAGGTGGCGGCTTCTGCTGCTGCTTGGAGGCAGGCGCAGAGCTACTGCTGTTGAGCTTGAGCAGTTCGAGCTTGAGCAGAGCGAGTTCTTCGGGAGTTGTCTGACCTTCGATGACCCTCTTCGCATCATCGCTCTTCATTCGCCCGGCGTCGACCAGACGATTGATTTCATCACCGGTCAGTAGGTTGGGGAAGGCAGAGATGATGACGACGTCCTGCAGCAGCAGCAACAACAGAAGAATGCTTGAGGAGATGCAACATCGTCCACCTCCTCCAGCAACGCTAGGCCTACTCATCACGTCCATAAAACATAATATTTCTCTGTCGCTTCGAACTACGTCATACGTATTATCTCAGTCGTGTAACCCGTAGCAACGACATCGGTCGCGTGACGTCACACCTGAGGAAGAAGAGAAAACTCGTTCAATGCCTTAATTAGCTGTTGGCTTAGCTATTATTATGTGTCTTTTAGAGGCTGATTCACTCCACGATAATATTCAGTGATGATCATACAGGGCGTAGCCTACAGGGTCTCGATTTGTGTAGGCTACGGTATATAATATACCTTCTTCAAATGTTGAATCATTTTATCTTCTTGATTTCTCTGTGACGTCGTCATTATTCATTTTTACCACCACACTTAGCATTACATACATAGATGTATTCACTCATGCAGTATAATACACTCATATACAGTATACATAAATACTTGCATGCATACTTACCCAAATACATACACATGCACACGCATGCATGCAAATTGTCAAATATACTTGTATGCAACTTACTAACTTCGAATGGTTGTACATAGGCCTACAAACTGTGCGTATACATCGTGTGTCATACAATATTCTCTGGAAGCTGTCATACACCGACTCTGAATCTGGGAACCTTTCTGATAAGAGTTTCTTGTGCATTCGACAGATGGCCAGAAATTGCGTACATCCTAATTCACCAGGTGGCGTAAAGTTGTCTCATTTCCGGTTAATACATAACTAACTATGCCAGCGCTTGGTGAATCGATTCTGTCCTATAGATTAGTATGCATTAAGCATTCGTCGTCATTAGCCATCTGACCAATGGTCAGTTTGGAGAGTTCTAGATATGGGATCACGTAGGCCTACTAACATTTAAAATTGACACAACTCAGAGGAAGGAAATAGAAAAATAACGTGAGGGTTAAGTTGATGAAGAGGGAAGGAACGGGAGAGAGGAGCGATGATAGGAATCAATGAAGAGATTCTGTTTAGCAGATAATGTTGGTTCTGATTCTCCTGTCATCATCTGTCTTTCTCATCAGCTCTACGGTCTACTACTCTAGTGATGACCAGCAGACGACGATATCTTATGATGATAGTGATGATGGCCCTCTTTCTAGTCATCTCTCTTCTCTCTTTCTTCTCTTACTCCTCCTTCATTTCCTCTTTCTCTTGCTCCGCATATCCAACTCCTCTTCCTACAAGGTTCTTCTCTTCTTGCTCCTCCTCTTCTCCCATCTCCTCTTCCTCTTGCTCCTTCTTCTCCAACTCCTCTTCCTACAAGGTTCTTCTCTTCTTGCTCCTCCTCCTCTTCCATCTCCTCTTCCTCTTGCTCCTCCTTCTCCAATTCCTCTTCCTCTTGCTCCTCGTTCTCCAACTCCTCTTCCTACAAGGTTCTTCTCTTCTTGCTCCTCCTCTTCTCCCATCTCCTCTTCCTCTTGCTCCTCCTCCTCCATCTCCTCTTCCTCTTTTGCTCCTCCTCCATCTCCTCTTCCTCTTGCCCCTCCTCCATCTCCTCTTCCTCTTGCTTCTCCTTCTCCAACTCCTCTTCCTAAAAGGTCGTTCTGCATTGATGATGGATATATAGCTACGATAGCATTAGAGAGGAACAAAGAGCCAAAAGTGTGGCGCAGAGCAAATTCTGATGGTGCAGGAAGGAAGAGGGTAGCAACGAGGAGTATGAGGAGGAGAGTAGAATGATGGAGGCAAGCAGGAAATGGTAGAGGAGGAGGAGGAGGATGGGAGGAAGAGATCGATGCACTGAGAAGAGGAGGAATCAATTAGAGTGGGACGAAGGAGGAGGACTAAATATAAAGAGGGTTGATCGACTGAATCCCCTCTCTGTGTGTGTTATTACAGTTCGTGTTCAGTGTTCATCGACGTCGACAGATGAACGAATATGAAATATCGACGGTCAGTCCATTCAAAGAATATTCTTATAATGACCCAATGATTTAAATACTCACACATCCCACGTCACATTTATAAGCCATGGCAGTCGCTCCTTCTGCATGTAGGTCCTACTTTATTCATCTTTCCTCGGTCTGTCTGTCTATCTGTCTGTCTGTCTATCTGTCTGTCGGTCTGATCGACAGTATCGTTAATTGGTATTCGCGTTGTTAAAGTCACGCACATTGCGCTGACCAATCAGACGCCGCCACTATATATGACCGATAGGTGTTTGCGCATGCGTACAGGCTCAATTTCTATGAGATCCATATTCGTTCTCACGAAATCAATTCCGGATATAACCTAAATCTGCAAAACATCGATTGCTCTTAGTCCATGTCGAAATTAATACTTTTATGCCACTTATAATGTATTGTATACAGTATATACGTGCGCCTATACGTTTGTATTTTATAGCTAAACTTATGCAATAGGCCTATGCGCCTCTGAGTAGGGATCTTGAAGGGGTTCTATAGGCGCTATACAAATTGCGATTGATTGATGCATAGTATTATACATAATTTTGATATCTGTCAGATATTGCATTACCTAGGACCTGGAGTAAGTTTTAATTAAAGAACGTGTGTCACTGCCCAGTCATGGTCACATTGACACGGTTGGGGTCAATGATTGCATCAACTCTAGCACTGAATTAGATGAGTGAAAACATATAAGATATAACGCTTTTGGTTCAATAATTGAAACCATTTATTTATTTATAAATTTGATTGAATTACTATTTCTTATTTTGATGATATCATAACATGCACTTCTCAAGTTATCACTGTACATTTTGTGTATCGCTGCAAGTTGATACAAACCAGACAAAAGCATCATGCAAGCCTAAGTGGAGCGTGGTATAGTGTCGTGGTGAAGGTCGCCGCCTTGTAGGTTCGAAACCCATCCACAGCGTATTTACCTTTAGCAAGTTCTTCACTCACAATTGCTCAAGCGCTTCGGCGTGTAAAACCCAGACACGGGTTGTAGTCGGGACCGCCTCTGAATTGTAGTGGACTGTAAGAGGCGGTATAGAAATACACACATACATACATACATAAGTAAGTGAAGTGTGAATAGGTGAGGCGTCATTGAAGGAACCTTACGTCATAGGCTATTCTGTTCACCTACGTCTAGGTCTATTTATTCGCCATTGACAGACAGTCTGTCATGATGCATGATTCAAATGAATATGGCGTGTCGAAGTGGCGTCACGAAAGGTTCCTCCTCCTCCGCAAAATATAATTCAGAATGAATTCCGTCTACAGGAGAAATACTGATTATAGCGTTGGGGGACAAATTAATTCGTTTTACACCGAGTAACCTTTCCGATCGCCTCGATAATTCCTCACTGCAGAGATTTCTGACGACCATCACTTAGGCTAATTATCCAGTTGTCATCGTGCGTTCAGTCGCTCGGTGCTCTGAACCCCTGTGTCTCTCTCTGCCGTCTCTAATATTATTTTATTTTGTTTATTCGTCTTTTTCTATTGGCCTCATATTATTTCTGCTTCACAAGACTAGTGACTTGTTTCTGTTTCATGTGCGAGCTTTGTGTGAATTTGATTTTTTTTGTGAATTTGACTCTTTTGTGTGAATTGGACTTTTTGTGTGAATTGGACTTTTTTGTGAATTTGACTTTTGTGTTAATTTGACTTTTTTGTGTGAATTGGACTTTTTTGTGTTAATTTGACTTTTTTGTGTGAATTTGACTTTTTGTGTGAATTTGACTTTTTTCAATGCTTCGTCTTCTTCGTCATATTTCTGTGTAATTTTACCTCTACTTTATCTAAAAACAATTTTACAAGTGCTATAGTCTATTCTGCTTGTCTTTTCTTGTTCTGCTTCTGTTGAGAGCATGCAGGTCGCACAGCGCATTAGAACAAACAGCCAAGGCCAAAGAAAAGGACGCCGTCCGTGAGATGTCAAATTTCGGCAGCCTTCATCATAGATGTCACTCGTTGCGGTTTGACCGATAGAGAACAATTGTTGTCCGTTGACTCAGAAGAGATGAAAGAAATAAATAAAAGCAACTGAAGGCTTATTTGGTCAACTCTGCAATGTATGAAACAATTTTGTGTATCTCATTAGGTCGTACTGAACGAGGCGCTTTAGAAATCTTTAGATACAATACAATACAAATGTAAACGTTTCTAAACACAATGTTTAGAACTCATATCATATTTTGTGCTCATATTTTGAATGTACTGATTGCATTCTCTAAACCTTCTCCACATCTGTTCTTCATCATCTTGTCATCGGTATATAGTTATTAGTGGTCGTTAGTCGCTATCTGATGTCCGCCTCCGTTTCTATCTGTCTCAACGCTTCTCTTTAATTACTCATTTTCAATTGGAATACCTAGCCTACAGAGTCTTTCCTACCTTACACATGCATTTTACAGTACATATTATACTTACTATTATTATATAACAGCCTGTTTTGTTGTGAATATCCACAACAATTGCTCCCCGTTTGAGGGGACTAAGGATTTACGAGACAAAGTTAAGAGAATAAATTATTATATAAAAGGCGAGTGACTTTGAGAGTAATTAAAACGAGATTTGCGTGCCAGAAGGAGTCAGATGGTGAGAGAAGGACGAGGATTGAATAGGTCCTGGCTGTATACATAATGACTGATTCAGCTGTGATGGATGTTCTGATATCCGGCGTTAATGCTTCGATTCCTTCATAACTTATGGATGACTTCTTTGTCCGTTTCATCTGCATTGCATATAGTATATGCGATGCATATAGTATATATATATTAGGCCCATATATATTATATATATATACGGGCGACTCATGGCACCCGAAGCATGCAGGTTCACAGTTCGTCTCTCATTATTATATATCTGTCGACCATTTCTCTCTTCATTATGATTCATTATGCATCATCATCATCATCATCGTCGTCGTCGTCATGATCATATCAGCAGCAGTAGCACTCTGGAAGAATGTGACCTTTACCGTTTGCACATATACTCACACATGTTGTCGACATCCGACGCAGCGTTGTGCAACTGTCCACCGGGTCTTGACATTATAACACAGCAGAGCATCATGTGCACAACATACATGTCTATCATCATCGTAATCCACGACATATATAATTCTATAGATGACGTGAAGACCGTTTTCGCACTTATTTGCCTGCAATCATATCTATTAAATTCGGTTGTCGAAACAGACACTAGAGATGTCGCCAGCATATTCACACGGGCGTCCGTAGGAATTTTCTAGAGGGGCGCAAAATTTTTGAATAGCTGTAGGCATGACGGGGAATAATCTCAGTATTTATTATTTGCTTGTCTTCGAGAGAGCCGACAAGTGTCCGATCAACTCCGGCTTATATAGAGAGGCATGGAGTAGAAGGACAAGATGCCAGCAAGGCGCTGTATAGAATTAGAACCATACCAACTGAAGTTAATTAATTTGTATGATAGCTCTTTAATTCAACGTGTGTCAGAAAAAGCTTAGGATCAGTGGATTAATGCATTCACTAATCACGAAAATTTGTATTAGGCTATTTAAAATTATTACATTTCCGGGTTTTTTTAACACCCAATATCCGTGCAAACAGCCACGTGGACCTTCGCCACAGCAACGAGTCAATAAGCGAAGACGATTTATGGACCGAACTCTGAAGGGGGAATGGACAGCCCCCCTTGAAATTCCAAGACTACTACTTCACTGGTACTCGAGGTCCGTCTACTGCTATCTTTAAACTATTCCTCTTTTAAATCAGTGAGCTACATATTATATGGGAACGGAGAGAGAGTCACTGAGGAAGATGAATTCGAGGAAAAAGGAAAGGGACAGAGAGTGGGAATGAAGGATTCTATACAACGGCGAGAAATCAAATTAAATCCTAGCCGAGCAGTTTCCTGAGAGATGTCGTGGCAAGTCGAGCTACCATTCCCAAGTTTTCCCATTTGGGGGCATCGAGATGGCGGTCGTGGGCGGGCGATTTGCTTTGAGCGGCTGAATATGTACTCCGACGCAGGGGGTAGACTGCTATTTACATTTGCCCTGTCCGATGACCCAGTCGAACAGAGGGTAAAAGACTCAGACCCTTCGTCGACCATTCACCCTTTGTTGCGCTGTCAAAGGGGGACAACGACCAATTGTTCACCAAAGCCCTCATAGGCTGCGACGACTGATCACGTCTAATATCATCCACTCACCGTTGTATGAAACACATGTTATGCTTCTATAAATAGGCCTACACACATAACATTATATATACAGACATACAAATTTAATGTCTACATGGTATATGCAATATACATCTATTTGCAGGCTGTGTGTGTGTGTTTAGTCCATTTGTCAATATGATATAAACATATACAGTAGGTCTATATATATATATATATTGTATATATATGTGTGTGTATGTGTGTGTTTGTGTATATGTGCGTAGTCTATCTGTTCGCATTGTATTATATTAATATCCACTGTATGAACGAGCGTACGAAGTGATATTATATACATGCCATGTGCAGCCCTGCACATACGAATTGAATCCATATTAGGAGAGGAGCAAGCAAAGACCCCAGCAGGCGGAGGAAACGGCGACCCATAGATCTCAACCAATTGGCTTAGTAATACGGACGAACCATCAGCGTCGACTCTTCGAGATCGAGGCAACAATTTATGTACATAATTGATTAATGGAACGCCGTGCGTCTGATTTTAATCACGCATATCTCATTATTTCCTGCGCATAATGACAGAACCCCGCGAACGTTGCTTATAACTGCAAAGCCACTGCTGAAAATATGTGGGCCCCAGATAATGCAGGGCATACAACTACCTCCATGTATACGTCATATGTGTAATGCTTACTTATATAGGCCTACAAACCACAGGGCATCTACTAATGATAACTATATAATAATCTATTAATATATATATATATATATATATATATAGTAATGTTGTGCTAGGTCTAGGCTCTTGGTCATGCAGCAAACACATAATACACACATTCATTCACTTACCGTATACGTGAGTAGTGGATAAGAGGAGTCCACGAGCGCGTGGAATTTGGACCTCTTGACTCACGCGCCCGTATACTCCACTACATATAGATATCCAGGCACTTGAACCTTGACCCTCTTGACCTTTTGGCATCACATGCTGATAGGGGCACTTGAACTTTGGGCCTCTTGACCTTTTGGCATCACATGCTGATAGGGGTGCTTGAACTTTGGGCCTCTTGACC
>JAQFXW010005938.1:0-10107 GCA_034693945.1 Dendrobaena attemsi | reverse complement strand
ATCATCATCATCATCATCATCATCATCATCATCATCATCATCATCATCATCATAATCATTACCATCATAATTATCATCATCATCATCATCATCATCATGCACTGACGAACCAATGCCCGTAGGCCTGCATTGTAAGTGCCCAATGCCGTTCTCATTATTCGAGGCGTAGGCCTAAGCTATTTTTGTTTCTCCAAGGAGTCATACGTCCAGGCCTGTAGTGGTGTTATGTACCATTCGTTGAGTTGTCTATCTATAACTACATGTATTCAAATAATTCATAGTGTTTATAGACATACATGTAGGCCTACTTACATGTATAGAATGCAGGTTTAGCGCCTGTGGATAAGCTAGTCTCCCTGGCGTGGCTTTTGTGGGCGCTGATAAATTTTCTAGGATTTACATTGCATGCCATTACATTACATTACCAAATAGGCTAATTATCATTTTCTACATGTATGTTGAAATAGAGTATTGACATTTACATGTCGGTACCGCGACAACTCGTCTACCGACATTTTATACGCCGTATCATCGTGTACTACGTAGATATGCGATGAAAATCTAAATGAAACTCGAAGTGGAATGAACGATAAGAAACATAGCTACCACAAGAAGCTGGATGTACGAAGAAAATCTAACGTAAACTCGAAGTGGGATGACATGTCTATGAACAGATACGCTTAAAATGTAAATAAATCTAAGAGGAATGAAATTTTATGAAACAACTGTAAATGGAAGCTGGAAATACGATGAAAATCTAATTTAAACTCGAGGCGGGATTAAAGATTAAAATATTAGGCTACTTCAATTGGAAGTTGGATATAGGAGTAAGCGAAATGTCTGTAGACGAAGTGTCGTAGACGAATTGTCCATAGACGAGTTGTTGTGACACCGTTCATGTCTTGTGTCTAAGTGTTAATTAACCCTATGACGCAAACCTTCAATAATAAATGCTTACAGCGTACACTTCGTAACAAAAGTGTATGTTTAAATAGCAGATGGTACAATTTTCTCAATAATGATCGATAACAATTATTTCTTTCAGCTGAGATGGCAGAATATGAAGGTTTATCGACTGAGGAGAGGGCATCCTGGTTCATCGTTAGCACTTGCCAGTTGCTTCCTAAGTCGTATCCTGTCCCTTACGGTCACATGGTTGACATGTCCTCGAGAACTGATCGAAAAGATTACCAGATATTTTGTGGCAGCCAAGCGGAGTTTTATATTCGTCCGCTAAATACATGCATTTCGGACTTTGATTTCTTGGTGTGCAGTCGTCATGAGTTGGTTTTCAGTGGTGACTTTCCAGTGCTACCAAGTTATATGAGCGGACTATCAGAAACGATCGACTGTTACAGGATCGAACCATACAGCGCGTATCCAGGTTTTGTTCGGATACCGAAGCTAGGAATAATGAAGTATAATTGGAAACACAAAATGTATCAATTTCACCGTGCAGACTGTCCAAGCCCCTACAAGACGTTCAATATGCCTGCCATTGCAAAAGGATATTCTGATCGTGCATCTGAAATCATGTGCAGGAGCTCGACTCCTGTTACCGTTACTGGTCCAGCAATGAAATTTGAATTAGATAAGGCCAAGTACTTTTATATAGATAGCGATGCTGTGGCCAGCTTATCTTGCCCGCAGTGGCCTCGAGACGTTGAAAAAAATTGGTCTATTCGGCGGAGAAAATACGGCTGGCCGACGACTGGGACAATTGACGAAGTTGTGCGAAACGGTTGTCATGTTGTTTATGTTCAGCATCGTTCTTGCAGAGACGACAAGCAACAGTGGAGATTGTCGTTTTCACTGGCTGAGGTGATTTTGCTTCAGAGTTTGAACCCGGTTCAGCAGACTGTCTATCATTTACTGAGATTCTTTACGAAGAGAGTATTATTACAAAAGAATTGTCCAAAAGAAGATGAGGTTCTCTGTCCATATCATTTAAAGACTCTGATGTTATGGTCTTGTGAAGAGATGTCACCTGAATGGTGGAATTCGTCTACAGTTATTTCCATCTGCTGTGAGTTGATGCGAAAGCTTTCAGATTGGCTGAAGAAGAAATTCTGTCCGAATTATTTCATTCCTAAAACAAACTTATTCTACGAACCTTCACAATCCACAGTGCTTGAAAAGACTGAAAAACAACTACAGAAATTCAGTAATACTGGAATCCTGGGTCAGTGGTTCATAGACAACTACATACTGCCAGTTATTTGGACACGACTTTACTCTTTGAACACAAGGAATGTAATACCAGATTTCATGGATATCGTGTTGCCTCTCAGTGAAAGTCGTAGAGCTAGTGAATTAACTACTATGTATTATTTGCTTACTTCCATATTCTCAACTGATATGTTGCTTTTGTGTCGTGCAATTAAATACGGTTTACCTACAACATTCTGCCAGGATTTACATTTTCGACAATCTGCAAAGAAATTATATGCATCAACAGTTTTCACATCGACATTTCTTCCAACAACAGAGAACGACTTGTTTATGAAGTATTATAGGATTGCGTTCTACGTTCTGCATACTGCACATGCTTTACGATACGATATAATCTCTTGGGACAAAAGTTTCTTCGTCGAACTCATCGAAGCTACCTCGATGCATCCCAAAATTGTCCGATCACAGTACCACATGTTTCCGAAAGTACGCGCAACACAAACATGTAGATTTCAATTTCTACGAGCCCAACATTTCATGGAGAACTTGACTGGATCAAATTGTCAATCTGAATTTAAACTATTATCTATCTTGTCAAAAGAGTTTCTGATTGCAGCTTTACAATGTGATGACTCAGAATTGAACGATATTGAACTTACAGCTTTGGGATATCTGGCTGCTCTTCATTTTGCAACATCAGAATATCAGGAAGCAACACTTTGCTGCTCAGCAGTTCTAGCAGATAAGACTTCTAAAATGGACAGGCCTAAGGAAACATTGAATGCAGGATGTTTGTTGTTTATTGATGATGTTTCAAGAATCGTTGGATTCTCTGTTCTTCATAAGAAGATTACTGAGAATAATCTTCAATTCATCAACAGACAACTTTATCTTGATCTGCGACTTTCACCAAATGTGTTTGCTCATTACTTAACCACACTATCTGCCGAAAGAATATCCAAACGTTATGATTTACATCGTGATTTGCCTGATTCATTATTTCCTATGGACGAATACTTGATGTCTTTGACACAAATGCATTGTTTCGATAAAGTCTGGTCCTCTTGTCAATGCCTCGAGTCAGAAAGTTTATAGTAGAATAGATTCTTTGGCTGCAACTGAGGTCATCAACATGAATCCTTTGATTATTAGAGATAAAATCGTTGAAGTTCTAATGGAATATGCTCTAGACAATATGACATCATTCTACAGAGTGATTCGCGAAGACTTTGGTATCCAATGCAACACAGCTGATTGCTATCGTGCTCTGTACCTTTACAAGTGTCGTCAATACAATGAAGCGTTGCATTTATGCGAACAGATTCTTCGCCAACCTGACCTGAAGAACGATTTGAAAGAATTTCCATTTGTGAATATTTTGTTGTTGCCACCATTTGTCTTCTTTTTTGATGAAGACGTTCAATCATTACTTGGATTTCATGCGCTCTTCTATCATTTAACATCGCGCAACGGCGGAGAGATGAAGTTTCCCCATGGCAGCAATGCATCGTCTGAAAAGTTTGTTACAATCAAGGTGTGCTTTCAGGAGGATCAATCCTCAAATTCTTTCTTAGCTCTAGATCAGTTCAAATGTAATTATTTCATTGATAAATATTTTCTTGCAAGATATTTGAAAGTGAGATGTCTCGTCGACTGCAATCTTCCGTATTCAGTAGCACTGACTGAATTCACTGTTCAGAAAATGAACTTTCCATTTGAATACATCATTCGCAGATTTCTTCTCAGATTGCTTCCTATTATTACAAATTAGTAGAATGTTATTGTATTTAAATTAAGCTCACGCTTCCTTATCTAGCCTAATTCTGAATAGGCCTACTAACAATAACTTTTTTAATCTCTCACTTAGACTAAACCTCCTTAAACATAGCCTACTTCGGTAGTTGGGTCGCTTCATTAGAGCAACAGCTCAATCTTACTTGTTACACAACATATTATCAACGTTATTATTTAATTGTACTCCTACTATAATTTATTATTCGCGAATCAATAAAACATATGGCCTATGCCACTGATAATTATAATTATCATATGCTGACAAAATTAGAATACAGAAAGGATGATAACCCCGCTTAGGGGCCCGCTAGTGAGGACACTCTACTGTAACATTTCTAGTAGGCCCTATACATCAGTAGTAGTTGCTGTAAACCGGCAGCAGTGCATCACAGTTTAAAAATTTAACAACTGATTAACTGTAGATAGCCTAACTAATTATCAATGGTTAGCTTGTGGTATTAGTTTAAGACTATCATAGAGTCCTAATTTAATGTTATTCACCTTTTACGATAGGGAATTAGAATCACCTTGTATAATCAAATATTGTGTCAGGACCGCAGAAATCTCTGTTAAAAGAATTTTTACGTAGTAGGGATATATTGGGGAAGTAGGGTCTCTAGATCTCTTAGACTAGTCAATCAAACTAAAACATTCTTGAATATGCTTTTCATACATTTTATGACGATTTTAACATGAATTCGAATTGGAAAGAGAGCTCTAAGTCAAAGTTGTGTCTTGACTGTTTGGAGCATGGTAGCAAAGACAATTATAGAGTCGGCTAATATAGCAATCGGGATATCAATGTGTTTGTTCTGTTATCGTTTTTGTTTGCTGAACTGAGTTTTACTACACCGACACTTATCTATGTAATTGCATGAGGAACATGTACTACACTTGAGTGGATAATATAGTTTTATGAGCGAAATTATAAAGCCAAGGTCATAGCCTATAGGCTCTAACCTATCTCGATTTGTTTGTTCAGGGTCTTGAGACTCATTTACCTTATTTAATTTTTGCATAGAATGACATTATGTCACTTTTTAAATAAAAACAACTTTATAGGCTGTGTGGATACTTGTAGACCTAGCTGGAAGTATGTTCGATTTCTAAACTGGTATTAGTTGTTCTATGTCTTCTCAACCATAAATATAAAATGTATTATTTTGACTGAAAATCTTCTTGATAAACTGATGTTTGCCATCTGTTTATTTCCGACTGAAGAATGAACGGATTGCTGTTAGAAGCACTTAATACATCTTCTGTTGGCTATCAACCAAAGTATAATTCAAGTTATACGCATCAATTTCTGACCTCCTGTGGATAAATCTACTGCTTAGGCCTACTACACTTTCAAAGTGGGCTTATATTCCTGCTTAGGTTTATTTTTCTATCAAGTAGGAATTAAAGAAGTTTTCATTGTTTGCAAGCAATTTATATGCCTACTTAATTTTTAAATAGACTGGTAATTTTATATCAATTAAGTAATGCAACTTTAGTTGTTTGAAGACAATAATATTTATGCTTTATATAAAATGTTCCAGCAGCTGTAACAACAGTTACTGTAGAGGCCTACAAATTTATTTGGGACCATATAGGCCTGTCACGATTTCTCAATTTGTATCTAGGCCTACTGTAAGTGTGACCTTTCAAACTACAAAAAGCATTTCAAAAGACTAATTTGTTGTTCCAATAGTTAAATTATTATTCAAGTAACAATCTACACTAAATCTCTTCTTACATTTGACATATGTTGGCATCGACAACCAAGTGACCTCTGAAGTTTGACCACCAGCTGCTGATAATGCATGTAGGTCACTGGCTGTGTAAGTCGTGCCTTGAACCTTATTGCCAGGCTGTTAAGGTTAACCTACTCTTTGCAACTAAGACCACTTGAGAAGTAACAATTCTCAAACTAGGACCCCAGAACGTTTCACCGTCAACTGCTTTGGTAGTTTCTCCCAGAAACCATTCGAGAACAGGATGCACGTTCCCTGTGTAATTCATCTTGCAGGAGAAGCGTATGATATCTTATTTTTATTTATTTATTTATTTATTTATTTACGCATTTCTATACCGCCCCTTAAAGTCACTACTACTCAGAAGATGTCCCGATTACAGCCGAGGGAGTGTCGGAGTTTTCACGCCGAGCAACTGTAGGTGAAGGACTTGCTCAAGGTCCCTGCGTGGTGGATCGGGTCTGATTCGAACCTGCGACCCTTCGGACGCAAAGCATCGACTATCCCACTGCAGCACCACGCCCCACGGGGTTCAGATGGAGCAGAAATCTCAAAGAAAATTTCTTCCCTGGCCGGGATTGGAACCCGGTACCTCCTGCTTGACCGTACAGCACGCTAACGACTAAACTGCAAACACAGTCCAGCACGCTAACCACTATACTAACCAAGCACTCTGGCTTCAATCCAAACACGTTGTCCCCAAAGTATCCATCCGAGGAAGATATTTCCTCACATATGTCATTGGACCATCTGCAGAAATCATCAAGCAATAATATCTACATGTACAATTAGGTCTAGATCGATTTTCACGAAGGAATGTTTGAATCAACAGAGTCATCAAGTCAACCTACGCATTTATAATATTATAATTAGCAATTGTCAGGGTTCTGTCTATAATTGGCCGGCCCTGTAGTCCTGAAGGCCTACTACTATTTTAACATAAATAGAAAAACAGTTTACGCCATGTCCAAAAAGCATCTCCTTTTGCAGTAATTGCCTAGAAAATGACCTCAATGAAAATTGATGTTCTAATTGTTTGAATTAAAAACCAGTGTTACTATGATTGAAGTGTCCCCCTAACGTAAGTCTATGGATTGGGTTTTACATGTAAACACCTACTTTACAGCCAAATGCTTATCGCGAACTCGTAACAATGTTAACCACCATATAATCACAGCTTTGCTTTGTGATAATTAAAATTTCAAAAAATCACGATGATTGTTGTTTGCGTAAGTTGTATTACATGTATTTCATGGCCTACAAATGCTACCTGCAAATGTAGGCCTTCAATCGAAAAGATACATAGGCCTACTGGTATAGGCTACATGTTCGGTTTCCTCTTCTTCAATAGAAATAACATTCTCCATTAAGATTTAGAAGCCATTTTCAGCATATTTCAAATTCATACCAGAGGAGCTGATAGCTATGCAATACCTTATGCCGAAACACTAGGCCTATGTACATGTATATTGCAGGGAATGTGGGATAGTCTACATGTGTGATGAGCAGATCTTCTATAAGCTTAGGCCTAGTAATGCAATTTGCAATAATTTAGGATTAGTATTAGCCTACTGTAATTTTGTGCTAGGCCTAGTAGTAGGCCTACAAACAGCATGAATTAGTCGATAGGGACGTCGCACAGTTTGCGTTCCAATTAACATAGGGCCTACATCGTAGGCTACGATGCAATAGAGTACGACCTGAAAAACATTTAACACATGTAGGTAGTGCATTCCACAGAGAGGGACCAATAGAAACTTGATTAAACTTTGGATGGTTCACTGATGGTCCAGAACCCCGTTAATTAACGAGGAAGTGTCAAAATACTGTAATTAAACAATGATGTAATCGTTAACAATGCATATTCTGTTGACGAGATACCCCGGAGTATTGAATATTTTATCCTTTAGAAGGTAACCTAACGATTATTTAATCTCCGGATACTTTCAAAAGGGTGCTACACGCTTACTGAGTTTGCCGTCTTATAGGGCAAGCAAGCTATGACAGTAGGCCTACAGTGTACTAGACTAAGTATCGCAAAATTGCTTACTTAATGTGTTCCAACGGTTAAGAATCCAGTACGTCAGAGCCACACTAAATCCACTTCCGAATGAATAAAATGAAAAGTAAATGAAATCAATTCTGCGATTGCCAGATTGCTGTGGGCGCTCAGATACCAAGTCCAACTACTGGAAGGTTAAGCCTGCGGTGAGTAGCTTACAACTTACTTACTTACTTATTTACCTAATTACCAAGGCCTACTTACTGTGCGACCTACTGTCGTATCAAATCGTTTTATAATATCACCTTGTTTTCCATGACTTTTTTGTCAGAGATTACAGAGGTGGTTTGCCATTGCCTTCCTCTGTTTCTTGCCTGTCGTGCCCGTTTGTTTGCCTCCCTATAGGTCTACACTGTAGTTTAATAAGGAGGGTACTAACGGTTCGCACCACGTGAAGATGGGCACGAAGGACTTTGGTTCAGAAACCCAGGCCGGGTCCGTGGCTTCGTCCCATAGAACGACGGTCGGATAACCTTCCTGCTTTACCTCCGTAAAGATGATTGACGGAACCTTAGAGAAACCTTTATAAATATAGCTAGTAAAAATTAAAAATACTACTAATAATATTAATTTTTTATTTTTTATCAACATAATTATTATTAGGCATAACTTGTAAAGTTGTTACGTTTATTTCTTTTCTGATTATTGTTATTGTGAATTTGTTATTGTTTATTTGTTGGTTGTTATGGTTCTTAGAGTAAAGACTAAGGTAAAAAATAAGGTGAACGAAGACAGAGATTGTTATAGAACGTGAACAAGTGTTACAGCCCAACTATACCGTAAGTGGAGTTGAGTGGGGCTAGAGAGAGGAAAGACGGTTGATTTCCATAAGAATTCGTTTATAGATTCGCTACCCAGACACCCAGGACCCGTGAGTGGTTTTTTGTTCGACTGGCGATATCAAACGAACGAGTGTATTCGTAGGCATTAAAAGTATAAAATGCTGTGAGCACTGTATCTTCATGCGTACGTCTTATCCAGTCACATTCCCTATACTGGAATCATGGATTTTACTACCGAGGGAAAGCCTCTTGTGCTGATTGACACTTACATATCACGCGAATACATATGACCAAGGCCATAAACAACATGGCCATACATACCCACGTAATATGTAAGAACGACCTTCTCCAGAATGGGTCGAGGAACAAGCCTCAGGATACCATCACACGTGCTCTAGTACACGTGTAAGAGTGTCTTCGAGTGGAAGTTATCCTAGTAATTGCATTTCCACCTCGATATCATACATTCGCTGTGACTCGCGATGATTTGGTAAGAATTAATATTGTATGGTCCGAAAGATTGAATTGTTGAACAGTAGTAATAACATGTGAAATGTTTGCAGAACTCGTCTCGAGGGAACTACATATAGCCTGGAATTATAAACAAAAGATTACTATTGGCTTTGAATTATAATTGAACGATTTCTATTGGCTGAGACGATCGGACTGTGAAGAATCTGTGTTTGGTTACCTTTAAAAATATTTTTGCTGGTAACAGTCGATTCACTTAAGCATGGCACCTTTGAGTCACTGCAGCTTAATCCACCCGTTATCATATTATATTGACTGGGGTAATGACGGGATCTTATACTCTTTGTGTTTTTATGGGTTTTTTCTTTATTGACTAAATAACCCACGGACATTAATACATGTATATCGATAGCAGTACGTCTATTATGTGTCAACATGCGATGCACACAATAGGCTTCTGTGACGTACATGTAGGCCTACATATTGTGACGTCAGCGTTATTTTTTGAACGCACGTCCTGTGCACGGACGCCACTGGGCTTTTATAACACAAGTAGCAGTGTTGTCTGTCATAATGATGACGGAGGAAAAGTTGAATTAGGATGTGAAGATTCCGTCATGATGACGGCATCGTCTCATCGTAATGAAATTTTTCCTGTACGAATATATCACATATTAATGTCATAGTGTTTCGATACTTATAATTGCAGCGATGTTACCGACTTACGACATTAATTCATGTGTTTCCAGGCGACGTCCATACAATAATACTGTGACGTCATCGCTATTGCCCGCCTGTGACCGTCTGCGACCGCGGGCCGATTTGCCCGCCTGTGAAAGGTGTTTTGTTCGGACGGACGCGCGCACACACATACATACCTACCTACCCACACACACTCACACACACGCGCACACATGGACGGACGGACGGACGGATCTGGGCTTTTATATATAAGATATGTTGTACTGAAAAGGCGATTTTGAAGATGACCCGTTGCCGTACTAGCATATTAGGCTAGGGTGACCATTTCTTGGCCGTGAAAAACCGGGACACTTTCGGACTTTTTTGGTTAAATATTCTAAGCATGTTT
>JAQFXW010005937.1:0-10108 GCA_034693945.1 Dendrobaena attemsi | reverse complement strand
AGAGAAGAAAGTGTGTACTGGAGTCTTCTGGGTGCTTTTTCGAATTTATTCAAACTTTAAGGCCAATTTGTGTATCATATCGCATAATGTGCTTCTCGTAGGCCCTACATGTATTGTGAAACATTCAGTGGCGCTCCCAGTGCGTGCACGCATTTGTTATGGTAAAGCCTTTAGACAATAAGTCACTGCTATCCCAGACCACCAATATGGTGTTGGCTACAGATTTTCACACTGAATCGAGCCAATATTAAATGAAATTTTATTTGCTTAGGTGTCACGAAACATACTAGTATGGGCCACAGCGTTATAATAACATGATGCAAGTAGACCTAATTGAAGATTAAATCCTGACTCGAAACCTAGGCTACATGTAAGCATACCGCGCAAATAATTACACCGCATCAATTAAAATAATCTGGAATTATATTTCCTCGTTCCCGAAAAGCGCAGTCTTAGGCAATCAGTTTTTTTTATCAACAAGCGCCAACTCAAAACAAGATTTCGTTTGGACGTATGAGGTCACAGGTTCAGGATCGAGTTCGAAGGTCAGACAGACAATCAAATGAAGCTCAAACGTAGAGAGCAAGAACTAGAACACGATGTAAGTAAGTAAGAATATTCTTTATGTGTCTGCCAGCAAACGCACAACAGCTTACAAGAAGTCATGATAACAGATTAAACAAAATCATATAACATCCTCAAAATGAAATTTCTCTTGGAAAAGGCATCAACTCTACTAATGGTAAGGTTATGTGATTTGGATCACATGTTATAGCTAGTGATTTTGCGTTGAGGGGGGAGGTCACGGAGAACATGGCAAGGATTAACTAAAACAGTGTGAAAAAGAGAAAAATCAGCACGAGAGCAGAAGTCTTCAAAAGTGGGAGTATCAGGAGGAAGGAAGTTACACCGGATCAATTTTCTCAGGATTGCATTGGGTGACCACAAAGTAGGTGGGATAAGTGTTTGAGTTTTTAGTAATGCAACAGTATCCCGAGCTCTGTGCGCAGAAGCGCTATCCTGTTGGAATCTGAAATAATCCATTATGTCACGAATATCTGGCAAAACGCTCTGCATTAGTAAAAGATGTCTATAATATTGTTCATTTATCTTAACATCTGGTTCTATTAAATGGATGTCCGTATAGTCGAGTGCAGAGATCCAAACGGATACCATAATAATTGTGGGATTTGCTGAAGGTTGATCGAGATCGTCGTGACGTCATTAGTTTCAGCATTCGCGTTACGTCATCGTAGCTTGGAACGTAAAGTAATTTATGTAGCACCTGGCCGGATCATCAATCGTTATACTCTGAAATTGTTATTAAAATTGATGGACATTTACATGAGTTATGTTAACTTATAAATCGGCACCTTTTTATGGGCCACCGTGTATATAGGCGTCAATCGTGCTTTCAGTGCTACTCTGTGTCATATTGAGCAATAGGTTTCGATAAACAAGGTCTTAAGCTTGCCCCCCATTAGGTTCCTTTCCCCACCCTCTGTTGGAAATCCTAGAGCCGCCACTGTGACACTGATACGACGGGAATTATGGGTTTAGATTATGTATGGACCCCTTCAAATTCTTAGCCAATTGCACGGTTACCAAACCTTTTTAAAATAACCTGAGCAGCATGTAAATTGAAGTGGACTGTAGACAAGTTATATACTTGCCTGAAGTGGCTCATGGTTGTAATAAACTCAAGCAAATTATTTCCACCCGACGGCAACGGCCAATGTTGTCATAAGCTGTCGTTAAACTGATGAAACACACAAGTTGTTAAATTTTAAAAATTTTGCACCGACGGCAACGGCCTCTGACGTCATAAGCTGTTGTTAAATTGATGAAACACACACACACACACACACACAAGTTGTTAAATTTTAAACGGCAATTCTATGTGAACGTCGCATTTAACGTGTGCTTCAGTCTCAGATGATCGGGCGCAACATAACTCCGCTTCTGGTGCTGGTGAACGTGAAGAGCGGCGGTCAGCAGGGCATGGAGCTCATCAGGTCGTTTAGGAAACTACTCAACCCTCACCAGGTCTACGACCTCATGAACGGCGGACCACTGCCCGGGTCAGTTCAACTCATACGCTTAAGACCGGTGGTGCTCCGTTCTCTCTGCTTGGCCTATTCTAAAGATCTTGGGGTTTGGCAGAGATAGGCTTGGGATTTTTGTTTATAAATGCTCTCTCTTACCTATGCAGCGTTTTGCCATTTGCCCAAATTGTTCTTTTTCTTCTGACCTGCGACTTGTGTTGGGGAATATGCATTTGTTGGTCTTATGCTATGACTCGTTCTGCAATCTTACCACTGCTGGCAGTACCGCTGCTGGCAGTACCGCTGCTGGCAGTACCGTTGCTGGCAGTACCGCTGCTGGCAGTACCGCTGCTGGCAGTACCGCTGCTGGCAGTACCGCTGCTGGCAGTAATACTGCTTCTGCTCGCTGTCTTAAAACTTCATCTTTTCTCATCGGACCCAATGCTCTTGGACTTCCTCTGATTGGGTTGTACTGAAAGAGGAGCTTTAGAAATCTATAAATTGAATAGAATAGAATAGCAATCTTGGAATGTTTCTAACTAAGGTCTACGGGTTTGAGTAGAAGTTGTAATTTGTAACAATGTCGCAAATCGGTAATCTGTACAGCTGTAACTCGCAATTATTTCCTGTAAGTTTGGATTTCTGTAGCAATCTTGGAAATTCTTCCACTTAGATCTTGTCATTTCTCAAAAGGAAACATTGCTTAGGCTCGTCACTTTAAAACACCTTGAAAAAGTAGTCAACTGATTTCATATAAATGTGGAGCCAACAATTTATATTGACTTGTTTTTATTATCTTTTTTGAGTGGCATCACTGTAAATTAAGCGGCTTAGAACATGAAACGCTAGTGACTATAATTGTTATTATTAAATTAATAATTAATTTTGTCATAATCAGTTAGTTAGTTCCACTGCTGCATAAATCAGAAGACAACATGTATAATTGGTATTATTATTAGTTTTGAAAGAGCATTCACTCTGCTACTTGATAAACACCGTCTAAAAGCAAGCAACATATGCTATAATTGTTTTCTATTGTATTAAACTATACTTGTATTACGTTGTAATAAACCGAGCAAATTTTTGCCTCATACGGTAAAGGCCATTGTGTCATACACCGTCGTTAAACAAACCTTCTCTCCAAACTATACTTGAGTGATGTGATAAATTGACATTTTGATCTGGCATTTTAAGAATGTTTGTGAAACTATTAGCAATTGATTAGTAATTGATGTAATGTATCAGATATGATAATGATAATTAGTTTATTAAATGTATGTATGTTGACTAAACGATATCCTGATAGCTAGTTATTTGTATGTTAATTGTAAATTTAAATTGTCGTCAACGGCCGGCACGTTAAATTTTTGAATAATAAATTATAATAATTCAACAATTGATAACTGGTTATATGCTGAAATACGCTAAAACAATTTCTTGCCCCTACGGCAACGACCTCTGTTGTCATAAGTTGTCGTTAAACTGAAGAAACACACACGTGATTGTTTAAATTTTTTGAAAAGTTTTTAATGGGATTGTGCAGTCCAAACAAGGGCTTAGGGCAAGATGCTAATGATCTTTGTATTTTGAGGGGCGTGGTAGTTAAGTAGTGACGGTCGCCGCCTTGCAACCAAAGGGTTGCAGGTTCGAATCCCATCCGCCCCGTAAGGACATTAAGCAAATCCTTCATTACAATTGCTTGAGGCGCTTCGGCATGTTGACGCCGACACACCTCCCGGCTGTGATCGGGACCGGCTCTGAGTAATAGCAAATGGACTTAAAGGGGCTGTATAGAAATATGTTAATAAATAAATAAATAGCTTGATTGTTTTCAATGGGATCTTTCCAAATGCTGAGGCCGAGTCAGTTGTCATTCCAGAATATTAATTTTCATTTGCGGTCTCCGGACAATTTTTTCTTATAGCCTGAGGGATTATAAATACTAAAAAATAAGAAATAAATAAATCATCACAGTTGTCCCATGCAGGCTGGGATCGTTGCATTGAACACCTTGTAAACGGATTTAGTCAAATGCTATATATAGAAGAATGTAGTATTTTATATCTAATCAATATTACCGGACTGACTTGATAAATTTACTGTTGTGATTTGACAAAAAGCTGAAATACGCTTAACCAATTTTTGCACCGACGGCAACGGCCTCTGTTATCATAAGCTGTCGTTAAACTGATGAAACGCACACAACTTTTTATCTACAAAATGTTTGTATAATTGTTAGTAGTTGGTACAATGTATCAAAGGAAGTGATATGATAATGGCATTTAGTTTACTGTGCATATTGACTAAATGACACGATGCTAAAATAATGCACATTTTAATTGTCGTCAAAGACCAGCGAGTCATACAACAACGTTAAATCTCTGATTAATAAGAAATGCCCTTTATGACCTGTGGTGATAATATTATTAGAATAGCAATAATTGTTATCTATAATAAATAATCAGTATTAATTATGTTATATAATATATATATAATATATAATGATTTTATGTGCTTTTAACTATGAGGGGTAAATTAAGAATTCGTAAACAATTCATTCTAATCCGCATCAGTTTCAACTCAATAACTAGAGACCTAAATGAAATAATATAATTCAAGTTAGCATCAGACTAACTAATTAGAATTAGTTGTTGGCATAAATGGCAACAGATATTATATTTCAAGATCTGCCCGATATTGTATCGCTATATTCTTAATTATTTGTTGTCTATTGTTTTTCCAGTCTCTACGTATTCCGCAATATTCCGTACTTCAAGATCTTGGTTTGCGGTGGCGATGGTTCGGTCGGGTGGGCGCTCTCCTGTCTCGACAACGTCGGTCAAGACGCCCAGTGTCAGTCGCCCCCGATGGCCATCATACCTCTAGGCACAGGTAGGTCACGAACCCCAGATCAGTGCATTGTAATTCCGGATTTATATTTAGCCTCTCGTATTAACAGTTCAAGAGCACTCCCGACTACAGCGTTGAGGTGAGTGGAAGTTGACATGCTATAACGTCGCCTGCACGTTAATAGGGAATGGTTGCTATAACAGATGACACAATGGCAGGAAGATAATCAGAGCCGAGCTCACTTCCCCTAATCGCCTAATGGCCCGCTTGACAGTGAATGTTTGGCAGTAGTTGAGATTTGTGGGGCATGGTAGTGCAGTGGTGAAGGTCGCCGCCTTGCAACCGAGGGATTGAAGGTCGAATCCCACCCGGGAGGTATACGGACCTTTATCAAGTCCTTCACTCACGATTGATCAAGCGCTTCGTCGTGTAAAGCTTCGACACACCTGCGGGCTGTAGTTGGGACTGCCCCTAAGTAGAAGTGGTCTCTAAGAGGCGGTATATAATAAACAAATACAATACAATACAATTTGCAACGTTGTGACAAGAAGGATTATTATATCGTCGCCCTCCTCGTCTATCTAGTCGTGGGACTGGCGTGTTATTAGAGTATGGGCGGAATTAGCCATACTCAGCGATGAAATAATTGAACACTATATACGTGAAATCGGCAGTACTTATGGTTCGAAAATCCTACGTTAAAGAGGTGTTTAGCAGTTACTGTAGCCTTCATATTATTTCAAATGGATGGAAAGTCTTAATAATGCCATACTAGTGGTTACAGTTTAACGACCCTTCTAAGAACTATAAATCTATTAGGAAGAATGGAGAGGAAAGACAATTCGGAGGAGGAGAACTAAGATCTGATGTTATGACGACGAGATGATGATGACGATGATAACGACGACGGTGAAGGAAGCTAAATTGGACGTAGCAGTATACACTGACAGTTAGCAACATCAATACCAGTATTGTTGTCTCCCTCCTCGGTTAGATATTGGGGCTGACACTGCTGCAGTGCAAGCAATGGCAACATCTTTTGTGAAGTTACGGCAATACTGACACCAACTGTTGCATGAATAGCAGTGCTGTTCCAATATATGACGCCTGTTAAAGGCAGTAAAAAGATTTTTCTTATAGATTTCACTTTTAATGGTTAATTAATGATCAATAACATCAGATCTTAGTTCTTCTCCTTCAAATTGACTTTCCTCTCCATTCTTCCTAATAGATTTATAGTTCTTAGAGGTGTCGTTAAACTGTAACCACTGGTATGGCATTATTAAGACTTTTCTTATATATTTCACTTTTAATGGTTAATTAATGATAACAATTATAGGCCACACCCATTAATTTTAAGCAAATGCACTTCAAGACAAGTTCATCTGGTTTGGTGGCAACTGGCCAAGTACAGCTGCTTGCCGGACTTGATCCCTGTTCCTTACTCCAGCTCTTTATGGACAGTTCTGTTCTTACACTGTCAGGGATCTGATGGTTGTTCTAGATCAAGAGCTCACCTTGTCTGCAAATGTAAATGTCGTTTGCCGACCCTTGCTTTTATCATCTTAGCCAACTCCGCACAATCCGCCGGTCACTCTTACTTTTTTTGCACTAGAATCGACTTTGAAATGCCATTTCTGATGGTCTGTCAGCGGCTAATCAGTCTAAGCTTCAATCAGATTTGAATGTTGCTGTCCGTTACTCAAGGCCTACGATCCCCCGCCCCCCCTCTGCGACCTGGAAGCAATTCCCTCGGAGAAAGAACTGACGACCTTTTGTTAATCATTACTTCGCTTTTCCCTGCATCTTTTCGATGGCATCGGCAAAAATATTGATGACCTGTATTTCTAAACGTCGCTTGTAAAAAATCTATCTGTCGCTACCTCTAACATTGTCTTCCCTTGTCTCTTTCATTAGGGGGAGGGGTAACATTTTCCCCGGCCCAAATTTGACGCAGTCTGAGTCCACCCCCCCCCCATATCCACTCCCAAAACCCACATACGACGTATATACACGACCTGCCGCGACTGTCCGTCTTCGTCAGTGTAGCAGTATCTCTTAAAAGGTTACAATTAAAATAATAATTTTAAAAAATTTCAATAGAAATGAACTTGAGGAATAATTGCCGTTCAAGGCTTTTACCATCAGGCGTTAGATAAGTCCCTGAGGGATCATGTATACCTCAGGGCAATAAATGAAAATAATAATAGAAAAATAATATATTTTCGTTTATTAAACACCACAATGACAAACTGCACTGTGTTAACAAGTACGAGTGATCCCACGGTTGTAATAAACCCAAGAATTTTTTTCTCCGACGGCAAAGGCCAATGTTGTCATAAGCTGTCGTTAAAAAGATGAAACACACACACGCGCGGCCCACTGTAGCACGACACGCAGGTCGGCTTGACAGCAGGTTCGACCTAAACTGATGGCCAAGTCAGGAGTGGGGGTGAGCGATCTTATTTTCCAACTAACACGAGACAAAACCACACAACAGAAAGCGCCTTGGCGGCTAGCAGAAGCTTAAAATAAATTACTGTCCTCCCTGTGTGGAAGTTGAACCCATGCCGCCAGATAACTAAGTTGATCGACCAACCGCTCTCTCAGCTATACTACGGACCCACCCCAAATAACGGAATTGGAAGTTGGAGTGTAGGCCTTCAAGCATATTATAATATAAAAGCGGTCGCAGATAATTTTCTCAGTTACTGAAATTTCATTCAAAAGTCTGATTTGATTGATTTGTTGATTGAAACGACTGATTGAATGTAGGCTGACTGGAGATGAAGGCGCTATACTAATTATTATGAAATGCCTTTAATGAATGATCTGTGCCGTGAAGAGAAACGCTGCAATAATTACACACCTCTTTTACTGTGAATAACGACCTTAATATAAGTAAAGCTGAAATTGGTATTTTAATTGCATTAGTGGGTTGACCATTATACCATTGAAGCTGAAATGCGCTTAACCAATTTATTCACCCGACGACAACGGCCTATGTTGTCACAAGCTGTCGTTAAACTGATGAAATACACACAATCACATATATAGTTGCTTCTCACGTCCACTGCTACTCAGAGGCGCTCCCTATTAAGGTGCTGAGTCAGAGTTAGCATGTCGAAGCGCCTCATTTACTAAGCCTTTCTTAACTCTTATAATCTGCTTACCTGTGTCTCATCCAGTATGCTAATGTTTTGCGTTTAATGTGGGTTTGTTTCGTAGGCAATGACTTGGCGCGGGTCTTGCGATGGGGTCCGGGCTACACGGGCGGCGAGGACCCACTCAATCTGCTCAGGGATGTCATCGATGCAGAGGAGATCAAGCTCGACCGGTAATATCGAATCGCTTCAGTGATATAGTGATATTTCAGTTCTGAATATATTTCCTAATTCTATTCCTATTTCCGTTCTTTCGACTGCATTTCAGTTCTCGTTCTATTCTCGTTCTCCGAATAATTCCCAAGTTTCGTTCTTATTCTTATTAACGGAAATCAATCATTTGCGTTCTAATTCCCATTCTCATTAACCAAAATATCACTGAACTTCATTTGTTGTACCGTATTTATGAAAGCTGTAGCTTTACTCTCGTCAGCTGGTTGCCAGATCTGTATTAACCCTTGGCAGGGCCCCTAGACACAGTGAGTGAACCTCAAACCTTTTTCCTCACAAACTATTCTGACGACCTTATTTTTTAGTTGTTACTCTAATTTTTTTTTATATTATTGCGAGCAGTTACAGGGCTTAACTAATGAAGTAAAAAAGGAAATACTAATTTTATAATCTTATCAGCACGTAAAAGAAATGCTGTTGTTGGGCCCTATCTATGCTTCAGCTTAGTCATCCTTATGGATAATACGGCCCTGTTGTCATGGCTTGTACATGGCTTGAGTTTGTGCTTCAAGATTACAACAAGAGCCAAGACTGCAGAAGTCAGATTCACCAATGTGTGTGTTTCTTCAGTTTAACGACAGCTTATGGCAACAAAGGCCGTTGCCGTCGACGCAAAAATTGGTCAAGCGTGTTTCAGCTACGTTAGGCTGTAGTCGGGACCGCCTCTGAGTCGTACTGAATTCAAGAGGTGCTAATGAAAATTGAGGAATAACTAAATATACTAATAGCAGTGTCATGAGATGATGATGAAAAAAAGAGATGATATTCATACCATTTATAAGTGACTTCATGTTACAATTATTTACAGCGTTGATTCACAACTTTCTGATGGTGTCTTATATGTGGCGATATTGTAAATAAATAAGTAGACTACTTATTGGCTGAAAAGAGAGGTTTTAATTTTTATTCATTTATTCGTAAATTTCTATAGCGCTTCCTCTTCAAGTCCATCACTCCTACTCCTACTCAGGGACGTCCCCGACCACAGCGCTGATGCCGAGTCGGAGTTAACAAGCCGAACCGCCTCATCTACTACGCCTTGAATCTGGCGTATGACTGTTGAGTTTACGCCAGATTTAAGACGTAGGATGAAGGTTGCCCCAAAGAGAGGCGCTATATAAATTGCGGTTGAGTATACGCGTATATAGGACTCAAAATCTAGGTCTTATATTCTTTGTGTTTTATCTATTAATTATACCCAGCCAACCTCACCCACAGAGCAATTGTGAGTGAAAGACTTGCTCAAGGTCCTTCCTCGGTGGCATTGAGTGGATTCGAACCTGCTACACTCCAGTAACTGAGTAGAGTTGGCCCCAGCACGTGGAATGGGAAATGTATTGTATTGTATTTGCGTATTTCTATACCGCCTCTTACATACCACAGCTGGTTAAAGTCAACTGATTGATTGCTTGGTTAGACCAGCGCTACTTATAGCTCGAATATCTCGTTCAAAAGAGGTGTGTAATAATGCTCTGACTTCCTAGGTCGACCAACAGAGACGCTCCCGACTACGACGCTGATGCTTGTTTCGGTTTTAACGCTCTGAAGCGCCTCATTTACTTTCTCAGTGGCTTCAGCTGGATTCTGAATCGCTAGCCAGCTAAATTGCCCTACCGCCTATAGTTATAGCTCGAATATCTCTTTGAAAAGAAGTGTCTCATAAGGCAATTGAATACACTTTAAATTTACAATTAACATACAAATAACTAGCTATCAAGATATAATTTAGTCAACATACACGCATGTAGTAAACTAATTATCATTATCATATCTGATACATTATATCAATTACTAATCAATTGCTAATAGTTTCACAAA
>JAQFXW010005936.1:0-10109 GCA_034693945.1 Dendrobaena attemsi | reverse complement strand
GGTTCAGCCTGTATTGTAGGCCTTAGTATAAATTAGAGACCGTTCTCAGTTTCGGGGGGGGGGGTCGGGAAAATTGATGACCTTTCTTTCGCATCCGCCGAAAAAGTGTATTTTTATCTTTTGTCATCATCTTCTTTTCCGGTTAAAATTTATTACCCGATGGGGGGGGGCAAGCTGAACCTCCCGTCAGCCTGAGTAACGCATGGGACTAAGAAATACACATTTCTCAATGGGCATAGCCCCGTAGCCCCTGATAAACTCCGCCCATGGCTGCATCAAGTGAAGGCCTACGTGCGCAGAGGGAGTAAGTGTGCATGCATACAGGAACGGGGTCAATTTTCCCGCATTTTTGCATACGTTCTATGTATACGTTCTAAATGGACGACCCCCTACTCGATTTCGATCCCTTTGGACCTTGCCTTTGTAACCAACTACTTTTCCTTATCTAGCTATAATGGCATGAGATGTGACGTCCGATTGGTAAAAAAGCTGAAGTTTGAGTGGCCTAGCCTATCGCTTACAGAAATTTGTTGCAAGAGGGAATCGCCCCCTTGACGGTTGACGGAAGAAGTAGCCTACATCTAGATCCGCCTCTGCATCTAAGTTTATTTACTGTGTTGAAATTGCTTACAATAAACAAAGATACTTGACTTGACCTCCTACTGTTTGTTTGTATGCTGTAGGTCTATAATCCGTCCCAACAGTCTTGCAAGCGTCCTTCCGTGTGTCTTCACCATTCGTCTCTGTAGGCAGGGCGGTACCCATGGGCGGAGATGACCGATGGTTTCCCATTGCCTTGCTCAAAGACACTTACTATTGGTGAGCAATTATGTCTATGGTCGCTACATGCCACGCAGTGGCTCAAGGTAGATTCTGGTTCAAGGTAGATTCGAACCTGCGACCCTTTGGTTACGAGGTCACAACACCGGTAGTATCAGCAAAATGCGTGAGAAGCATAGGCTTTAAAAGCCCTGAGCTTAATTGAAACATATCGAGAAATTAAGCACTGTCTGATGTTTCTTTATAATCCTTCAACAACAAAGAGAATCAGGCCTAGATCTCCATGCACTTTAAGTGTTCAAGCACCTTAATGTAATGTAAATTCTCGAAAATTTGTCAGCGCCCACAAATGACTTGAGTGGAAAGCAGCAGAGGAGAGAGCAAGCGGAAGAGAGGTAAAACGGACAGGTGAAATAGAAGTGTGAACGAACTTGGGCAGATCCTGTGGAATACAGTGGAACAGCGTTTCAAAGGGCTGGTGCAGCCAACGACCTATTCTATATCACTAGACGGAGCTGCATGTATTTAGCTTCCCGATGACTCTGACGAAATTTTCAAGAGCAAGAAACAAGAGTAGGCTTACGTTACATAAGAAACAAGGCTAAAATAGATATATCTGTGTACATCCGGGTATCGGTGACTTACGCATGCAATAATATAGCGTTCACCGATCATAGCAGCGCCCAATGAAACTGGTTTCGGTGACTTAGCAGAAGTCATGTGATACCACCGGCCTGGGTGCAACATAGAGTAAGGAGTGGCTGCAGAATTTTAGAGAGGATGAAACTGGAGGCCAAGATAGAGAAAGATGAGACGATGAGCGGGTAGACTTGAGCGGTTGGATGGTGAATAGTTGATGAATTTATGAAGGTTGCAAGGTTTGAAGGGCATTGTAGCTGAAAGATATAATGAAGACGCTTCAGCTGACAAGAATCAATGTTATAGAAAAGGAGATTTACAGTAGTCAAGTTTAGAATGTATAACAGATGCTGCTATTGTGCAAGCAGTCGATAGAGCGGAGTCGACAAAGGTTGCGAATGTGCAAATAAGTACAAGGTAGCTGAGTGATGTGGTCAGAAAAAAATAAAGTTTTTCTCAAAGATGATTTCAGGATTGTGAACAGGAGAGTAGTAAGGTGGGGTGACGATCAGTTGGAGAAAGACCAGTTTATTTGCTCACAAAGGTCAATAAGAAGAAATTTTTCTTTTGAGGGTTTAAGCAAAGCAGGTTGGCGGTCATCCAGGTTGATATCTGGGTGATGGTGATTCTTAGATGACTTAGTGTGTCGGAAAGGAGAAAGGGGAGAAATATATGAACAGTTGGGTATCATCAGCATAGAAGTGATGACAGCAGAGGATGAGGATATGAATTTGCTGAGCGGGGAAAGAGTAAAGAATAAATAACAAAGGGCCAAGGGCAGAACCCAGAGGAACATCACAGGTGAGGCTTTATTCATTGTATAAGTGACCCGCAGAATTGAACGGGTATTGGATCTAGTGAAAGAATGGGAGGAAAGATATGATTGAATCCACAACAAGGCGTTGCCAGAGATTCCAAATGAAGAGGAAATGCGTTTGATGAGAATAGCATGGTCTATTACTCTATTGTATCACAGGTGGCAGATACTTCCAAAAGACACAAACACGAGACTTGTTGACGACCAATTGCTAGGACAAGTTTATTGTATAGGGAAGTGAACACTGTTTCAGTTGGGTGATTTTTGGTGTAGGCTGATTGATTAGGATTTAGAAGACTTTTTGAGTGTTTGTGGTAAGACAGCTGTTGAGGCGAGATAGAACAACCTGTTCCGAGAATTTCGATAGAAAAGAAAGATTTGAGATTGGACAATAGTTAGAGATGAGATCCTTCAACTTCCTTGTCGGGGATTTTGTTTAGAAGTGATTTCTTTGACAATTGAACTGTTGAAGCAAATGGAAAACGTTGCGATTCACAGACAAATTGAGGTTGGTATTGGATAAAGATCACATTGTTTGCCTTAAGAGGTTTGAATAAGTGTGGCGATTTCTGCTTCAGTAGCAGGCTTGTTGTCGATTGAATCTAGTCAAATAACATACTAAGATGCCTTTGTGGATGAATTCGACCATGTATCATGACAATCATAAACTTGTACTGCATTCAGTTTATATATTATTTATAGATTATGTTTAGAAAGTGGTTCTGTTTTCAATTACATTTCAACTTTAGGTTATACGTGTGACGAGTTCATATTTGGTGCATAGGCCTAAAGATGCATCAATTGAGCAATCTGTTATGGCAAAACAAGGGATCCAACTGGTCCCAAATCAGATTCTGCTTCAGAATAGCGACTGTAAAACCCTAAACAGCCACTGATTCTGCCTTTTCACCTCACCCTCACCTTTGTAGATGAAAGGCATTATTCAATTAAAGCATCAACAACATAGTCTTATGATTTTTACTAACTACATTCTAAATGTGCATTGTTCATCTTCAGATAAAATAAAGACACAAAAATTATTGAGTACTAACAAACATTCATTTAGTATTCTTGATATTAAAATATCTTAAACACAGCAATTCCCAAAGATATTGTTATAAAGCATTTTAGTAGTTTTCAAGAATATGTCAATAAGGAGCTTTCAAGATAACAATGTCTACCGCAAACATGTAAAATATTGCCATTTATTATAAAGGTTGGTAGTCTGCACAAAACAGAACTAATTAACAGTTTGATCAAATTACTGAATCAGTTCTTTTAAGTATTAGTAATTTCTCTAATTTTGATTAAACAGACAAGATTAATCACAAATTAGCGAATCCAGTTTCATGAAAATAGATCCGTCAATTAATTAGCCTAAACCAAGCATTTGCACTTATCAACATAATAGTAAGTACTTTACTATATTTAGCTTGCTAAAATTGATAATTCAGTTTAAATCATAACAAGTTCAGCTGCTTAAACCATAAACGTCCGAACTGTGCCTAGAATTTTTTGTCGACATTGAATACAATCATCCATTTTGTCAGCACATTCCTCGCACGTGACCAAATGTCGACACGGCAGAAACAGAGTCTGAATTCGCTCCTTTTTACATTTTCGGCACATCATAGCCTGTCGTAACATCTCATTCTCCGTTATCAGTTGGCTTTTATCTGTAAAATTCATCCAAAACACGTGCCTCACTGATATGAAATCTTGATACATTTCCTATAAAAGGTCTCTTTGGTTAAAACATTAACTAATATTCTCTCTTACAAATAAGCTAAGACTTTAATCAAATTTGATTCACTTACATAAATGATGCTTAACAAACAGTCTTGTGACTTTTCCAACACTTTGGCACTGTACAGAGAGAAACTTGAAGAAAACCTCATGATTAGGTTTTCTACTAGAATAATGTTGAATTTAGCTCACAGTGGTTCAACAGAAAAGTTCTCAAGCGTAATGCTTATCAAGGAAACAACATCAGATGAGTTCAAGAAAAAACATCAGATGAGTTCAAGAAAAAACATCAGATGAGTTCAAGAAAAAACATCAGATGAGTTCAAGGAAACAACATCAGATGAGTTTTTTAATAGCTTTCATTGTGTTTTCAAATATTTGCCAGTCAATCTCAAAATCAATTACGCAAATAAATTTCAGTGGTAGTCCATGACCAAGACACAACATCTATAAGTGGTCTCAAAAGGTTGAGAACCGCTGCTCTAATAAGCCAAACATTCATTTTTAACTCTTTTCCAGTTAATCCATCATTGTATAGCTCAACAAACCATCACACATTTTCGTCATTTTGAAAGCCAAAAAAAGTCTAGACTTTCCTTTAGCAGATCACTTAACACTATCCCAACCAGAAAGCAATGTTGAAAACTTGAAATACAGTTTTAATATTGCCACAGTAGTCCATCTGTTAATTAACAAGACTCAGTGTAATGCGTCACAATAACTTTCACCTTAGATGTGTTTCTTCTAACAGAAAATTGGCTTAAAAATTATATTATGTATTCCAAAGTAAAAATTTGTTACAAAGCATCATTACTCAAAAAATGCTGTCAGAACTAAAATCATCAACAAATTAAAACATTCATCATCGCTTACCAAACTTACGTGGATTCTTTTTCTTGTTCTGCAGAGAATTGCAAGAACTTGGTACAGCTAAAAAATCTTCGCAGTGTTTTTGCAACGCTCTGTCTTGAGGAATAACTCGTTCACTGGCACCATCCACGCAATCCTCACCATCATCATCCTCACCATCAATCGTAATATCCTGGTTACTGCTCCTGTTCATATGTCTAAGATAAGAACAGTGTGGTGACAACAATCGATGCTTCTCTAAAGGTACATCTCCTTCCTGCCAACTTCGAAGAACCACCTTGCATTCAAAGCATTTCACCTCGTCATCATCTCCAGTAAAGTAAAGACCAGCCTTGGCAAGGTCATCTTTGGATACAGATTGTGGAGCCCATTTCGGCCAGAAGAGAAAAGTTTGCAGACGAACATTCTCATGATCTAGATCCTCTCGGTCACCATAAAGGGGCTTATAAGCTGATGAAATTGAAGAAAAGGTCAAAGAAGTATCAGAATTCATCATAGGATGAAAAGCATAGGTGCTTGAACCTGTCGTGGAAGCTAGCATGTTGGTTGTATGACAAGACTAAGCATCCCTCAGATAGCTAAAACACACCTAAAACAAAGCAAATACAGGCTATTATGCAGCCATATAATTATCTGTATTATAATGATTATTATTGTCACTAGTAATTGTAATGGTTCAATAGTACACATAACGACACTCCATATATGTTATAGTATGATGTTGTGAAAATGTAAATACATGTTGAGAGTTAAACAATGTTGAACACTAGAGGAGCTATATGAATGAACGTGTAGCTTAGATAATTGATGCTGTATACTTGGCCAGTGCATATGACCAGCCCAATAGCCTGAACAATAATAAAAGGGGCTAATAGAAAAGATTGTCTGAGCTGTGAGACAGTGGCAAAGTTCTTTGGATTGGTCGGATACAAGGGGATCATCAGTGATACAAACTTCCTATTGGACACTGGACAGTATGAATTATAACAGATTCAAACCTTCGAGAATAAATGTCGTCTGCCTTCGATGCTTAACATTAAGACTCGCGGAAGTCTTGAGGAAAAAATGGATTATTAAGCGGTGGGAAAGAAGAGTTCTTCGAGCGATAGTTTGAGTAGTTTTCTGATGCAAAGTGTGATAGGTCGACCGGTAGATTAGACAGTGATTTTTCGCGAAGACTGCAGAGGATCTTTGTAGTTTAGGACGTTGAAGGTCGAGAACTATTGTGAAAATCTCAAGGTTTTTGCGGTGAGAGAAGCGCGAAGGGAGCATTCTGCTCGTCAAAGCAGGCCATCGACGGAAAAGAGTGATCGGTCAAAAGAAAGCAATAGTCGCGTCGTCGTCCACTGGAGAAACAGAGGCGAATTAATCTGACAGGGGCTTGGAGCCAAAAGAATCAAAGAAATCTACGGCCATTCCAACCCTACAGGCCCCATTACCACGCAGCGAGGGAGGCTTTGCTAATCACATTAATTATAAAATTAATTGGAAGTGTTCATCTAAGTAATTGGGATTCATAGGGAGATATTTGATGATCATCTGCTGTTGATCAATTACGTGTTGATAATTATTATATAACTATTTATAGAACACTATTGCTTGGACTATTATTAGCTAGGTATCTATGATAATAGGTCACTTGATGAATATTTGCTGAGATAGTGAAGACTTTGAACAACCCTGTAACCCGTAGATTATATCCATCTACACAATGATTCTTCTCAATATTAAAAATTAAGAATTGTGAAAGAATCGTTACAATAATCACAATCATTAATTCATTATTATTGTGAATATTATTATGATTATCACCATGAGGGTTATGCTTATCCAGATAATCGAACTAGCATTATTATTAATAAGGATTGAAAACAATAATCAAACAACCAAGGCTATATCAAAAGCGCAAAAACATGTAACAACTGCAACACGTGCCAATCATAATAAAACACTGCTTAGTACGGTAATCCTAAAGTATAGTACTATTTATATTAGAGATTTGTGTATTTCAGTTGGGGCGAGCTGCTGTCTATTCAACTGCCCAAGGTGAACTTTTGTCCCTTGGTCACGAACTTCTACTGCACACAGTGCACAGTATAGCCTTTTTCTATTGCTCTTTGGAATGGCCTTCCACTTACTTTACGATCACTACCAAATGACTCTTCTGGTTCTTTTTATGCTTCTCTTAAGACTGCTCTTTCGCCAGGACTGATTTAGGAGTACCTCTGAGTAGTGTTCTTTTCTTGAACGAGAGCTATACAAATTTGTGAATAAATAAATAAATAATAAATATTGATGCATCATATACCAGCAGTGACATACAGGGTGGGCCAAAAAAAGGAACCCCATACGTTTTTTTACCACCATTTCCGCCACAAGTAGGAATATTTAATTACAATTTTACAAACTGAAAAGCAATTCATATGTACATATAACTGCCAAATTTCACCAAAATATTTCAAACAGAACAAAAGTTATTCAACTTTTAGTGACGTCACCTTCTGTTTTTTGGTGTCTCAAAAACGTTTAACAGTTTTTTGCTGATATTTCCATCAAACGTTGAAATATTTTAATGAAATTTTACAGGCTTAAAGCCAATTCATATTTACATATGATGGCCAAATTTCACCAAAATATCTCAAACCCAACAAAAGTTATAGCATTTGTTCTGTAATGCATGTTGCATTACACTTGTTTAATTCATCAGAATTCAGGAGGTGTTCTCGCTAAAAATGCTGTAACTTTATTTTTCTTCGGAACATTTTTATAAAACTTGACAATAATATGTAAATATGAATTACCTTTAAGCCTGTAAAGATTCATTAAATTATTTTTACATTTGGCGGAAATATTAGCGAAACCTGTTAAACGCTATTTAAACCATCAAAAACAGATTTTGAGACATGAAGAAACATGGGTTCACTAAGAATGGAATAACTTTTGTTCTGTTTCAAATATATGTATGAAATTTGGCAATAGTACGTAAATATGAACTGCCTTTCAAACAGTAAAATTTTATGTAAAAATTCTTACGTTTGAACAGATTATTAGCCAAAAACGAAAGAAGGTTCATTTTTGGCCCAACCTGTATGCATGTATGTGTGTATGTATGTATGTATGTATGTATGTATGTATGTATGTATATATGCATGTATGTATGTATGTATGTCAGTTATCGCGGGAAATAAAGCCCTTCGAATTTCTTTGTCTATAGTCATGGGCGGAGTTTGGATTCCGCTCATGGGGGTCTAAAAGTTGTGAAACAAGTGGATGACGTTTCTTGCACAATCCCTGCCCCTAACGACTAGGGGATCTGGAAGAGCGTCGTAAGCTCCCCCAGCGGTGTGGGGCAGAGCCCCAGAAACCAACGATATTTTGATAATTAGATGTCAAATGGAGTACATTCTGGGTTCTTATTTACTTCCAATTTGCCAATGCTGATTTTGACTTGAAGCCAACGAAATTTTTATAATTTGATTCCAAATATAGTACATCTTTGGCTCTTATTTACTTCCAATTTTCCAATGCTGATTTTGACTTGAAGCCAACGAATTTGTTATAATTTGATGCCAAATGGAGTATATTCTGGGTTCATATTTACTTCCAATTTATCAGGGCTGATTTTGAACCTCAGAATATAACTGGGGTTTAAAACGTTCCCCAAGATCTTCCACTAGTATTGCACAATGCACATCCTCTTAAGTGATATCGACATACAGGGGTCTGGGGCAGAGCCCCAGAATCCAACGAAATTTTGATACTTAGATTCCAAATTGAGTACATTCTTGGCTCTTATTTACTTCCAATTCAGCATTGACAAATTGGAAGTAAAAATGAGCCAAGAATGTATCACTTAAGAGGATGTCGGGGCTAACCAATGCATGGGTAAAATGTTCTCAACTTCTCTATGGGGGGGGGTCTTATCCATTAGCCCCCGATAAACTCCGCCCATGTTTACTATAGGGTATACCTGCCAATCGGAGTTTCAGTTAACCAATGGTGAATGTTATTGGTGCACCTCAATAAAGAAGCCCGCTTATCCATCGAGATCAATTAATAATAATAATCATAATAATCCTAGAGACTTGAGTGCCAAAGGTCGTAAGCAGTCGAAGGAAATCGACGCAACGCTTCAGATGCACTTGGGATATGAGCTCAGTGCAGATGGGCCTGTCTGAAGAGTTCAGTCTTTAATTTTTGTGTCAGTGGGTACGCTGTTCCAGATTCGAGGGGCAGATGAGTTTAATGATTTTGATGCAGTTGTTGTGCGACACCGATGAGGGACGAGGACTCTGGTTGCAGGCGATCGCAATTGATATTAACTCATTATTATAATCAGGGGCTTCTATCCCTATACCAAGAAGCCCCTGATTATAACAGCACCGACTGTTTGTATTTAAAGACATTTACGTTGCTCCTCTCGATTAACACAATATAGTGAGCACTATTTTCTATTAATTAACTCATCACTGTCTCATCTTTTAGCGTAAGTCCTCCTACCTCGTTCAAGCGAAGGTAGCCTACAACAATCTCTTTCCCGAATTCGAATCATGAAGTGACGCTCTCAAGCTATACGAATTGTTATTAATTACGTAGGTTTAATTAGAGACAACTATTATAACCTACATGTATCAGCCAGACTTAATAAATGATTATCTATATAGGTATATAGGCCTCAGGCCCCTATATAATATTTATAATATACTACATAGGTGATAACGAAACTTATAATTAAGAAAAACCAACAAGCATCTTTACTAGACACCCTCCTATTTTTTTCACGATTTGTAAGACGAGCATATTTCGGCTTATATAGGCCTATATGGGTTAGCTTTGAATGTCGGTAGACGTCGGGTTCGTACTCGGTACCATGCAAACAAACGGCCGACGCGCTCCCAATGTAGCTAAATGGGCTAGTATTGTATGTGAAATAAAATGTTATGCTATATAGGTGATGAAATTTCATGTTTCGGGGGTAGTTTAATCTGTCAGCAGTAAGGCCCATGAGACTAATATAAATGCAAAACAAGAAAATGCTCAACCGTAACATTATTATAGCAAATATAATACTATTATATGTATATAATGTTGGATTTGATAGTCGGTATAACCGTTATGCTAACCGATAAAGGTCTAAACGCTCCCTCAAGGAATAGAACCAACTTTTCTCATCCAGAATACTTCATCAACTGGTATACTATAGGCCTACTTAAACTGACGCCCTCAGTTGAATTGAGCAGTATGTGCGGCCCTTATA